>JAGKQL010001020.1:142286-226025 GCA_018398635.1 Cyprinodon brontotheroides
TAAACATGTCATCACTGGTCAGATCAGGGAGGGGACCAGAGAAAAATATGGGAGTTTAAAACTGGGAGTACTAAGGGGGTGTTCAACATTGTCCACCCTCCCTCCGGAAGACCGCTGGTGCAGCATACCCCTTCAAGTTTGGCCAACTCTGAATCCCTCGATGTTCAGTCAGGAGAGGGGTGGGGGAGCCAACCGCAGGTGAGGCCAATGAAATGAGTCGCCCCCACTGGTGCCCTGCCTCCCACCCCCCCAGACAATGCCCTACATAGATGTGTTTTGTGAAAATGTTGTAGATGAAAGTGTCTAAAATACAAAATAAAATTGGGGTGGAGGATGTCATCAGAAGGTGGGACCCTCCAGAAGCCACCTCCTCGCAAAGATCCTACAAGTGTGGGAGGTGATGGAGCAGGCAGAGGGAGGAGTCCTGGGACAGGGGGAGAAAAGGACTGGGGTGTGTTTACCAGTATCTTATAGGGAGCCAGCTCCCCCAGGCTACCCAACAGGCACCCTCGCTCCCGGAGAGCCCCACCCAGTTGCACCCTGCCACCATAGTCCGGGGTTGTGACAGCTGTAGGGCCCACGCAGCCAGTCGGGTCACTAGGGGCCAACATCGCCACCCCCGCGATCTTGTCCGTCCAAAAAAAAACCTGTACAGTATTGTATAAGCTTGAACTCTTTAGACATTCCAGCCACTTCTAATTTCAACGATAATTTGCACCGCTTTCAAACATGAAAAATGCTGCTTGACCCCAAAGCTGTATCCTCTCAGGCGTTTGGGCCTTCATCTCTTTCTTCATGTGTTTAGCAACAGTTTCTTCTTCCAGTTAAACTCTTGTTTTTCTGAGCCAATGGACAGACCACTATAGAGACATGTGTCCCTCTTTCAAGTAGCGTATCCCTGTTTCAGCAGGTCTGCAGCTGAAACAGGCCCTGAAGAGACTGAAGAGATTCTCTCTTGTGTCAAAAACAGGAAATTGATGCGGAGAGCAGATGTCCAACAGATGATGACATCACTGTTTGCCAATCATATTTTAGTCTGTGTTTATCATCCAGATTGTTTGATTTCATTACAACTGATTTTATTTCTCCTCTAATCACAGACTTGTTGGCTTTTCTCTCAATGAGGCTGGTTGTGAAATTGTGGCCTCAGCTCTGAAGTTCAACCTTCATCTGACTGAAGTGATAATAGATGAGATCGGTGAAGGTAAAAGCTTTGGAGACTCTGGAATGGGGCATCTGTGTGAGATACTGGAGGAGTTCAATCTGCAAAGTAAAGAAACTAAGGTGAAATTTTTATGGTTATTCAAACATCATCATTCACTGATACCTTAAATCTGATTTTTAGTCACTTTTTTCTTAAACATTTTCTATATAAACAGCTGCTGTCTAAATTATTTCCATGTTTTAGATTTTCTAAACGCTGAAATTTATTTTCCTGTTGTTCAAACAGTAAAATGAGTAAAATTAGTGAAATTATGTTGAGTAATGAAAATGTTTGTTTTATTTGAGAAAGATTCAGACAGTAAGATAAGATAACATCGCTTTTTATTTCATTTCTCTTCTGTGTCTTTACATCTAGAATGGTGTTTGGTTCCTCTAGAGTAGAACCAGAACCCCAAACATGTTGGAACAATTCTATTGAAATAAGAGCATCTAAAAATGATGTTTAATGCGTTGTCCTGAAACTGCTGTGATTTCAGATTGGGTCAAAGAGAACCTGTCCGCTTATATGTCTGTATATGGATGTTATAGGTAAATATATTTTCTCTCTGTCTGATGAGAGCGAACTGGATAGAAAAAAGGATAAAATGTATCTGATGGGGAACGCAGACTGAATAACACCTGTTCAACTTATGTCTATGCTGCGGTCTTTACAAGCAAGGAGTGTTACGGAGCTGAATGACAGGCCTGGTATTTACCAGTCACCCTGAGCTGAACCATGGCAGCCATAGGGGAAGACCTGATAAAGATGTTGTTCAGATATAAAATTTTCCTGATATTGGGTCTTTGTAGATACACATCAAATAGCAAGTTGAAGACAGGATCTGATTACCAGATGTAATCACAGCTATGACCACACTAGTATTGCTATAAGGACCCCATCCATGGATACATTTGCTTTGAAAGATATAAAACATTTCCATTAATCAGCAGGGCATTTATTCGTGGTGAGGAAATCTGTCTCATATATGTAGTGGTCGTCTTTAATTCAATTTAATTTCAGTTTACTTATTTAGCGCTAATTCACAACACATCTTATCTCAAGGCACTTTACAAATCATCCAGATCATACATTCAAATTAATTCAAAGTTTTCCATCTAAGGAAAACAAGTTGATTGCATTGACTCATTCATTCGAAGGCAATCCCTCACGCCAAGCATGCTTGTAGAGACATTGGAGCGGAAAAACTCCCTTCAAACAGGAAGAAACCTCCAGCAGAACCAAACTGAAATCAATCAGATAGATAAGATTTAAACCTATCTAGTGCTGTTCCTCTAATTAACACAAAATATTCAAGTCTTTCTAAAAGAATATTATGATTAACTGTATAAAAAGCAGCACTGAGATCTAACAGGAAAGGTACAGATACAAGTCCATTATCTAGGCAATGAGATCTTCAAAAAGTTCATTATGGTGTAAGTGGTCGCACACTTGTTTGGCAAATACTTTCTCAAGAAAGACAAGACGAGAAAGGAAGATTGGATATAGGTCTATAATTGACCAAGTCATCACTGACAAGAGACAGTTTAAGTAAAAGTTTAATTACCCCAACCTTAAAAGCCTTTGGTACATATCCCTGTAACAGATATAGATTAATCATATCTAAAATGAAGGAGAATATCAAAGGGAATACTTCCTTATATAACCTGGTTGGAACAGGATCTAACATACAAGTTTAAGGCTTAGAAGAAGACAATGGTTTTGCTAACTCTGAAAGTTCAACTGCATCAAAGCAGTCTACACCAGAAGTAAACAATTTTTCCACACTAGGTAGGATTCCCGCCGGCCTGTGGAATGTGATTTTCTCTCCAGTTTCCTAGCATTTTGCTTCAGATTACGAAGCTCTGCATTAAACCGAGGAGCCAGCTTTCTATTTTCAGAGTTTTTAGTTTTTCAAAAAGCGCTGTGTGGTCTAGTACAGTACGCAGAAAACTAGCAACCCCATCAACAAAATCATCAACCTGTTAAGGCAAATAAACTAAGTTTTGCCCTTTGCAGCACTGCTCAGCAACATAGAGGAGAGAGAGAGTGATACAGACTCTTTAAAATTTATAATTGCACTGATAATCTGATAATGATCATCTAAAGTGAAACCTTCTTTTGGGGGAGGAGAACTGTAGGAGAACAGCATGGAGGTTAAAATCCCCCACTATGATGACCCTGTCAGTATTTAATACCAAATCAGAGAGAAACTCTTGAACTCATCTAAAAATTCAGAGTAAGGACCTGCTGGATGATACAAAAGTTACAAAATTAGGTTTTCTTGCTTTGCTATTTGGATGAGGGAAACTAAGGGTTAAATGTTGAAAAGAATTGTAATTATTAACTACTTTTGGAGTAATTAGTGAGTCAGACTGAAAGACTGCCGCCACTCCTCCTCCTCACCCACAACTTTTGGGTAAGTAAAAATTTAAATAACTAGAAGGAGTTGCCTACATCTATGCTCACAGAATCCTCTTTTTGCAGCCAAGTTTCTGTAAGGCAACATAAATTAATGTGTGTTGGGATCTGGAGGTCTGTCCAACTTTCTCCAGCAGAGGGCGTCCTAGGTCCCCTGGAGCTGGAGCTGACTTCTACACCTGCGGCTCGTTTACTCATCAGGAGACCAGTATATAAGCAGTGGCAGCACTCTTAATTGCCTAACCTCCACCAACCCAACAGATTGGAGTCAATTTCTCCCATGGACTGAGTATGCCCATAACTCTCACACTTCATCTGCAACCAGTCTGTCTCCTTTTGAAATCTCCATAGGTTACCAGCCACCTCTGTTTCCCACCGATGAGAAAGATATATCTGTTCCGTCTGTTCAACACCACATCCGTCGCCTCCAGAAAATTTGGAAGGACACCATAGCTGCTCTGAACCGGACATCAGCTCAAAACAAACGCTTCGCCGATCGCAGACGTCGCCCAGCTCCCACCTATTCACCAGGTCAACAGGTTTGGCTTTCCACACGCGATATCCCGTTAAAATCCATGTCCGGAAAACTCTCCCCCAGATTCATCGGTCCATATAAGATAGCCTCCGTCATCGACCCGTCTGCCTGCACATGCCACCTTCACTCCGCATCCATCCTACGTTCCATGTGTCTCAAATCAAGCCTGTTCTGACCAGCCCTTTGTGCTCTCTGTCCAACTCCCCTCCACCCGCCCGGGACATTGATGGTCACCCTGCCTTCACCGTTCACCGGATCGTAGACTCCCGTCGCCGGGGCAGCGGTTGGCAGTACCTGGTCGACTGGGAGTGCTATGGTCCAGAGGACCGCACCTGGGATCCTTCATCCTGGATCCCTCCCTGATCGACGACTACCGTGAGTCTCTGCCATCTACTTCTTCTGGACCGCCAGGAGGCGTCGTTGGGGGGGGGGTACTGTTGGGATCTGGAGGTCTGTCCACCTTTCTTCAGCAGAGGGCGACCTACCAGGTCTCCTGGAGCCGGAGCTGACTTCTACACCTGCGGCTCGTTTACTCATCAGGAGACCAGTATATAAGCAGTGGCAGCGCAACACTCCAGTGCCACAGTGTTAAGCCAGTTACGGTTAGCAAGCCTGAGCCAACCAACTTGTCTGATTCTCTGACTCCCTTGAAACCTGAACCTGAACCTAACCAGTTTTGTCCTCTCTGCTTCCTAGGAAGAACTTGACTGAATCCTGAAACTCTGGAAGAGTTTCTCGTCCGCGCTTCCTGTCTGATCTCTGTATATCATTGGATGATAAAACTGTCTGAACCTGCCTGCCCGCTCTCAAGAAGAGAACAGGAGAAAACCTCTGTTCAAAATACCAAGAAGTCTGAAGTCAAGCTCTGCCACTGCCAAGCCCTCTGCTCACCATCTGCCTCTGGACCCTCCTGGTTCCCTCCCTCTACCGCTCAGTCAACTACTGAACAGGTACAGACCTGCATTATCCTTCAAACAACCAAACCTGAAACCCTGCTAACTGAACTGTCCCTCTCTGCAGAGAATCCTGTCGTGACCAGTCCTGGACCTGTCCCCAAATCAGTCTTTATTAACCATTGTGTTTTCAATAAATAGTTAAACTTTTCCTCAGTGTCTGGGTTTGTTCTCCATGTGGATTAGGTCCCTAATTCCCAACATGACAATGTGATTATTAAAAATTAAGTCATTAACACTAGAAATCCCATAGATACAAGAATTTCCATCAGCCTGCAATGCCACCGCAGTACTTATCAACTCATGAATCCCTTTTCAGATGTAAATGCCCCATTATCGCTGTAGCTGGAGAGCCATTCCACCCCCTTCAGTTTCGGTTTTAGCTAAAGTCTGTCTCTTTGAGACTGTCTTGCCTGAGAGCAGGGGGGAAATCATATTTGTAATTAAATATAACTAGATCTACGCCATCAGTGTCGCCAACAGCGCAATTGTCAAGTTATCTTTAATCTTATGAAGCTTCCCCACTTGAAAAGGGATGGATAAATTGATGCAGACTTTGTTCAACAGGGTTTTACTCAAAGGACCACACAGTTTTCTTCCTTTTATCCTCCATTTATTTAGTGAGTGTCAGGATATATTTACAATTGGTCCAGAAGCAGGTAAAAACCTTTAAACAAACCCAAAAAGAAGAAAAAATAAATACTGATTTGTTGTTATGGTTCTCATTTGTTGTGACTCTGACTTTTCAGTTTTCTGTTATCAGTTGTTTTTATTTACCATGACATTCTAGCATTCTTTGATTTACTCTCTGTTGCCCGCTTGTGATTGTTTTCTTTCCCTTTTTGGATTCCCTCTCGCCAGTTCCACCCACACCTGCTCCTCATTCAGCTTGTTAGTCCATCCTTTGTTTTGTTCTCCTTAAATACTCCACCTCTGCAGTCACTCAGTGCTGGTTTCCTCTCGTTGCGGTATTGTCTACTCAGCTCGTCTCTCCATGGCTCTTCAGACTTGTTTTTCCCCTGATGTCTCCATGGTTTTGGTTTGTTTAATATTTTAAGTTGGATTTCTGGATTTCTGCCTCTGCTACCTATGGTCTCAGAACTCATCTCTGCTTCACTAGTCTCTGCATCTGGGTCCTCGAGCAACCTCACCACCCATTGTTGACATTTGTATGTTAGCTTACATAAATTAGTTCCACTTAAACTACAAAGGAAATTATAAACTGTACAACACTAAGCAAACCACTGTGAATCAAACCCACAAAGTCATTAAAGTTAAATGAACAACTAACTAAACTTAATTTCCTTAACTTTCAAATAAATTTCAAATAAATATTTACAATTACATTTATTTAAATATACAAATACTGTTGGGAGCTGGAGAAAATCCCATCTTTCTCCAGCAGAGTCCGCCGTGGATCCTCTGAAGGAGCCTCCTGCACAGCTGCAGCTCATCCAGATCATCAGAGGATCCACTATATAAGCTGTCTTCAGACCTTGCCTCAACGCCGCAGTGTTGTTCCAGTTGGTCAGCGCTAAAGCCTAGATCTCAGTGATTATTTCCATGACAATCCCTAGTTGGATTCTAACCTCTGTTTCTGTGCCTCTAGGAAACTTCGTGCTTCCTCCGTGAAAGCTCTGGAAGAGCTAACCTGCCCGAGCCGACCCTCAGAGCCAAACCCTGAAGATTCTCAGAAGAGAACCTCCAAGCAGCTCTGGGCTTTTAGAGCTGGGAAACCAAGGCCAAGGTCTGCTCAAGCTAGACGCGTGAGACGCTGAAGCAGCTAACGGACTCTGCTACTAAAACCTTCTCCAGAACCAACAGTGACTCTCCCAAAGAGAACCTCAGGAACCCTCAAGTTACTATCTGTGCACCATTGGAAACCAAACTCCGTCAACAGTCCTAACAGTGAACCCATCATGACAGAACACTGCGGCCAAACTCAAGGCCCAGCAGATCACCTCACCCGTCGCTTGGACGAGCAGGAAGCTCTTCTCCAAGGACAAACCCAAACGCTTCGTGAGTTATATACCATCTTGTAGGATCTCATAATCCAAATGCTACAGAGTTGCTCTAATTTTCTAAATGGAGCTAACGCTACATGCCGCACAGCAACCATTTCCAGGTCCAGTTCCTTCCCCCTGAAGTCACAACCTGTGACGCCATCAGAGAGTTCCGTCTCTAGTCTCCCAGAAAAATTCTCTGGTCACATGAAGAAGATTGTAAGGGATTCCTATTCACAGTTGGTGCTATTTTTTCTGAACTCTCTTGGTTGTTTTTCTACAGATTACAAGAAGATAACGTTCATTCTCTCTCAGTTAACAGGAAGAGCTTTAGAATGGGCTAAGGCAAGATTTGCCATCGACGACGGTTTAAATTGCCGTTTTTCTGACTTCATTGCTGAATTTTCCCAGGTCTTTAACCAGGAGACAGACCAGCGTTGATTGATTCCAGAGCTCTTTTCAAACTTAAACAATTATTAATTCTTCAGTGGCAGATTTTTCAATTGACTTCCGGGTAAAAGCGGCAGCTTCCGGATGGAACCAGAACGCTCTAAAAGGAGCATTTTTCATGGCTTTAAATGAACAAATCAAAGATGAACTTGCTACCCTCGATGAACCAGCCTCCCTCGAAGATTTAATTCGCCTCTCCATCAGATTAGATAACAGAATTCGAGCCAGAAACAGTTCAAAGAAGCAAAGTAATTCTTCCTCTGCCTCTCATAACATGGCTGTTCACTCTCCCTCTACAGAGCAGATGCCCACACAGAGATCTAAGCCCCAGTCTCAATCATTGCCTGTTCAGGCCCCTCATTCAGGCTTAAAAAGGGACAGGGAGCCTATGCAGGTGGGACACATTTTCACTCTCAGGCCTTCCTGAGGGCAGAGACAGAGCGCTAGGTGCACCTTGCATCTACTGTGGTGAGAGAGTGGTCACTTTATTGCCTCCTGCCCGGCAAAATCAAAAGCGAGGGCCCGCCAGAAGGATGGGTAGGGCTGGTAGGGCCATATAACAAGGCCTCAATTAAATCTCCTCGAGCCGTTGCTGCCAGCCACCCTTTCCTGTAATAACCAGAGTCTCTCTTTCTCCGCTTTCATCGACTCAGGCTGTGAGCGTGACCCAGACCGACTCAAACCTCGCCCAGCAGCTCCAGATTAAAACCGTTCCACTGTCTCAGCCCCTCAGTGTGTCCGCCATAGACGAAAAAAGACTCCATCGTGTCACCCACCAAACCCAGCCCCTCGAGCTACTTTTATCAGGTAACCACCGAGAAACTATAAAACATTTTTTGTGTTTCCCTCTGCATGTTCCCCGCTGGTCCTCGGTTTTGAGTGGTTGGAGAAGCATAACTCTCACATAAATTGGACCAAGCGTCTCCTGGAATCATGGTCTAATACATACCACGTAAACATGCTCGCTCTGCTGCCCCGCCATGGTGGGGGCCTCCTAGAGGAGGTGGGGAGATGGACTCTCCTGACCTTTCTTCAGTTCCTCTAGGTGAGTACCACAACTTAGCCCCTGTCTTCAGTAAGGGTCAGTCGCGGCGCCCCTACCTCCACATAGACCACTCACCATTGTGCTATAGAACTTTTACCTGGTGCTCCTCTTCCAAGCAGCAGATTGTATAACATTTCCAAAACCAGAAAGAGAGACTATGGAGAAATATATCAACGAATCACTGGCTGCTGGAATAATCCGTCCTTCATCCTCTCCCCTGGGCGCCGGGTTCTTCTTCGGTGGGCAAGAAGGATGGTTCCTTGAGGATATGCATTGACTATCGAGGTTTGCGAACCAGATTACAATTAAAAACAAATACCCACTTCCTCTTCTCGCTTCAGCTTTTTGAACCAGTGCAGGGTGCAACTGCTCCTTTACCAAGCTGGATTTAAGAAACGCTTATCACCTCCTCTCCGTAATATGGGAGGGTGATGAATGGAAGACTGCCTTTAAGACACACTCCCTTGGGCCAATTTGAATACCTGGTGATGCCTTTTGGTCTGACTAACGCTCCAGCCTGTTTCCAAGCCCCCGTTAATGATGTTCTCTGTGAGATTTCAATCAACGTGTTTGTGTTTGTTTACATTTATCGATATTCTCATTTATTCCAAGGATCTCCATGAACACAAGAGACATGTCCGTTTGGTTCTACAGAGACTTCTGGAGAATAAGCTGTTCGTGAAAGCCGAGAAATGCGAATTTCATCAGTCATCAGTCACCTTTCTGGGGTTTGTGCTCGAGGGCGGCCAGGTAAAACCTTCTGAGGACAAGATCAAGGCAGTCCTAGATTGGCCAGTTCCTGAGAATCGAAAGCAACTACAGAGGTTTTTAGGTTTCTTTTGCTAACTTCTATGGAGTCGATTCATAAGGAACTATAGCCAAACCGCCCTACCATTAACCTCACTCACTAACTTCTTCCAAACGAACTTTTCAGTGGACCCCCGAGGCCCAAGCTGCATTCGAGAAATTAAAATCCATGTTTTCCAGAGCACCTGTACTAATTCAACCTGATCCTTCAAAACAATTCATCCTTGAGGTAGACGCTTCAGATTCCGGTGTTGGAGCTGTTCTTTCTCAGAAACTCGATTCAGATCAAAGAATACACCCTTGTGCCTTTTTTTCCCGTAAGCTCCTCTCCTCAGCTGAACAAAATTATGATGTGGGTGATCATTGAGCTCCTGGCAATCAAACTGGCGTTGGAAGAATGGAGGCATTGGCTGGAGGGAGCTGAGCATCCGGTCCTTGTGTGGACTGACCACAAAAATCTGGCTCACATCCAATCGACCAAACAGGCTAACCCTCGCCAATCAGTTGGTCCATCTTTTTCTCCCGATTTAACCTTATTATCACCTACAGATTCCGGATCCAAGAACGTGAAGCCCCATTCTCTCTTCCTCGCCTCTACTCCGCCGATCACTCTGAGACACCTGAACCTGTTCTCCCAGCCTCATGCACCGTAGGAGTGGTCAACTGGGAGATGAGACCAGTAGGACTGTCGCTCTAATCTCCGAGTAGCTTCTGGTGGCCTCGGCTCCATCGAGGGCGTCAAGGGAGTATGTGTGTTGGCCTGTCCCACATGCTCTCGTAACAAGGCCTCACATCAACCTCCTTCTGGTCTCCTTCAAGCCACTGCCAGTTCCTACAGTCCATGGTTACACATAGCCATTGATTTGCGTCACCGGTCTCCCCTGTCTCGGTATCCACCATACCAACCATTGTGGAGCCGTTTCTCTAAGTCTTGCCATCTAGTTCCCCTGAGAAAACTTCCGGCCTTCCAGACAGCCCAGCTCCTAATTAAACATGTTTTCGGCTTCATGGCATCCTCCAGGAGATTCTATCGGACAGAGGTCCCAATTCCTTATCCCAGGTATGGAAGGCCTTTTGTTCCCCCTCAAGGGGATGTCACGAAATGTCCCGAGATTCATAGGCCCATTCAAGATTTCACACGTGTTATCAACCCATCTGCTGTCCGTCTCCAACTTCCTCCTTCCTCGAGATCCACCGACCTTCCCCGTCTCCCAGATCAAGCCTGTTTTTTCCAGTCTTTTGTCCTTCTCCTGCACACCACCAGCACAGGTGATGCCCATCCGGCCTTCCGCGGTCCGCCGCATTGTAGACTCCAGTCGACGAGGTCAGCGGTTGGCAGTACCTCGTCGACTGGGAGATTTCACGGACGGAAGATAGTCAGTGGGTCCCAGGCGCGTACATCCTCGACCCTGCTCTTGCTCGAGATGCAGTTCCTGCCCTCCCTTCCTCCGGACCGCCAAAGGGGAAGGCGTCGTTGAGGGAAAACACTGTTAGGAGCTGGAGAAAATCCCATCTTTTCTCCAGCAGAGTCCGCCCGTGGATTCTGAGAGAGCCTCCTGCACAGCTGCAACTCATCCAGATCACAGGATCCACTATATAAGCTGTCTTCAGACCTTGCCTCCAGGCCCCCGCAGTGTTGTTCCAGTTGGTCAGCGCTAAAGCTAGATCTCAGTGATTATTTCCATGACAATCCTAGTTGGATTCTAACCTCTGTTTCTGTGCCTCTAGAAACTGGAGTGCTTCCTCATTGAAAGCTCTGGAAGAGCTAGCCTGCCGAGCCGGCCCTCAGAGTAAACCTGAAGATTCTCAGAGAACCCTCCAAGCGGCTCTGGGCTAGAGCTGGGAAACCAAGGCCAAGGTCTGCTCAAGCTAGGCGTGAGATAGCTGAAGCAGCTAACGGACTCTGCTACTAAAACCTTCTCCAGAACCAACGACTCTCCCAAAGAGAACCTCAGGAACCCTCAAGTTACTATCACCATTGGAAACCAAACTCCGTCAACAGTCCTTAACTGTGTGTGCTGTCTCTCACGCAGACTTCGGTGAAACCAGAATCCAGGCGCGAACCAGCCTTCGAGCATATTCGGTGTGATTGTGCAAATAAACTTGTTAAATTTTTTCATCCTGTGTCCGTCAATGGTTGTTCTGCATCTTTGGGTCTCCATTAGAAAACCGATCATGACAAATACTACTTTATTTTATAACTGGCTTCATATTGGTATTCTTCTTAATCGGATACTCAGTTCATTTATAGTTAAACTTAACACCAAAATTTACTATTAAACAAAATTACAATCAGTTCAACCATAAAATCAAACAACTTCAGACTTTAGCACTACAATCCACCTCTTCTGGGGGGAAATATAACTCAAGCGATCTCTCCTCTCTCTCTCCTCCGCTGCAGACACGCGGCCAGCATTGCGAGACTGCAGTAAAGTTGGCAAAAATATTCACAGATTCGGCTTTTCCAGATTAATAACTCAGCGGATGATTTATAATACAAAACAGACACCAGAGCAAGGCAGACAGTGAGCTACAACCATAGTTTCCTCAAAATGAGTCTCCTATTGCGCTGGGAGAATTACATTGGACCCTATGGAGAGCTCACAGCTCCAAAAATGCTCCATCTGCAAGTTGCAAAATAATCAGAGAGAAATATTCAAAAGCATCACCAAGGAGACATGGATTATTATCACATTTATTGGAAACAAAAATATTACTCTTCTGAGGAATTTCCAAAAGCCTAAATGACAAATGGCACCTCTATTCTATTATTAGACTAAGTATAAAATGAGCAATTAATAGACTATAGATCATTGCAGTGCCTTCAAACTTGTAGGATACACAGATATCATCTGGATCATACTACAACTCTTACTTTGGGAAGATAGGCCAAACTGTATTTTGGAGATTTTGTATTTTTTATAATGAGCATATAATAGCCAATAATTTACGTATAGATGCATTGTAGTGCCTCCCTTTTCATTGTTATTATAAGCATGTAAAAGCCAAGAATGCATATGACCTAGAGACTTAGGACAGATTTATTTAGTAATTTTGTATACACAGAGTGTAAACAAAAAAGAAATTACGTTAGAAAAAAGCTACTGAACAATTTTGTATTTTTAAAGTTGCATGCTTGAAAGGCAGTAATAAGTACTTTTGAAAAATAGTTATATAAACATATGTCTTTTTATTAATAGTTCTAAAATTTTCTTTTTCTTACTTTTTTTGGAATGACTAGGCAACTGTATTTTTGGAGAATTATTCATTGTTATTATAAGCATATAATAGCCAATAAGTACACTATAGATCATTGTAGAGCCACCAAACTTGTGTAGCACACATAGATAGCCTTATGTAGTTCATACTACAACTTGTTATTATAAGCATACATAATAGCCAATAAGTACACTATAGGAATCATTGTAGTGCCACCAAACTTGTAGCACACATAGATAGCCTTATGCAGTTCATACTACAACTCTTGCTTTGGGAAAAACGTGCTAAACTTTATTTTTTAAAGATTTTTCATTGTTATTATAAGCAGGCCAGGTTGTGCAATCTCTGCAACAGGAACCACAGCACTGATCGTTGTGTGCACAGCACAAAGTGTACCTGTGTCGCAAATGCAGGAAGGACTCACCTTGGGTTTGTAAACACTGCTAAATGGGACAATTGTTTGCCTTCATATGTAGTGCTTTTCTTTGGGTGAGAAATAAATGTTACTCCATTACTGAAATCATACTGTTTGTGATTCTCTAAGCTGAAAATGTTGAATGACATGAAAAGACCAGACAAAGACAAAATACAATTATTCTCTAAGTTGTTCTTTCTTTCACATAGTGAGCATTGTAACAATATGAATAAGTCTGTTGATGAATGAAAAATATAAATAGGCTCTGCCGCGCCTTGCTGGAAAAGCATGGCTATGACCTGTTCTCAGCTCAGAGACTAGGGCCTGTATGATGTCTGTGGTTGTTCAGTAGGTCTGCCTAAGTAAAAGATTTAGATGTTATGACTTATCAAGTTATTCCTGCAAAAAGGTCTGATGTTGCAGGGGAAGGTAATGAAAAGTGTTTGGATCATGCTCTTGTTTTGATGCCAGTTTGTTTTAGACTTTATCCAGTCTCCTGTAGAAGGGCTGGTCACATCACAGGTTATTTTCATTACAACAAGGATATTTAGCAAGGTAGAGTGAATACACAAACTTGAAGAGGGGAGTGGGGCTTGCAGGAAAACTGAAATTCTCTGGGACATCTAGTGTTAACTAGCAGACCTTTTGAGGAAAGAGATCTTATATTAAATAAACCACATTTAATAGTTTTAAACTTTTTTCCCCAATTTTAGTTATTTTAACTCTAGGAGTCATTTATAATTCCCTGTGGGAATCTTTTCTAATTTAATAGATTTGTGGTCGTGAGGCATAGACACTGTCTGGATTGAGTAATCAGTGGGTAACAGTAGAGAAGCTGTAAAGATGTGTGTTAAACTATGACTCTACTTCCTGGTCTGCACCCTGGGCTGTCATGGTTTTGGAGGTTTAATAAATTTGGCCAGATTCCTAGAAAGAAGAGCTGCACCATCAAAAGTGGGATGGGTGCTTTCTCTCCCTATCAGTCCAGGCTTTCCTCAAAAGGATTGCCAATTATTAATGAGCCCATGTTATTTTCAGGACCAAACCTAGACAACCAGCAGTTGAATGACGACATACGGCTAAACATGTAACTACTGGTCAGATCAGGGAGGGAACCAGAGAAAATTGTGGTGTCCGAAATAGTTTTAGCAAATGTACTAACCGAAGAAACACTAATTTTAGTGACCTCCAATTGGCATAACCAGGTGTAAATACCGCCAGGGTGAATAATATTCTTACTGTGTTTAACCTTATCCCTAGCCAGCAGATTCAGGTAGGACTTGATGTCCCCCATTCTGGCCCCGGCAAATATTTGATTATGGTCCCTGGGTTCTCTAATGCTGTGTTTCTGACTATGGAGATGCCAATTACCAGAGTAGGCTTTTCAGTGGGTGTGTCACTGAGCAATGAAAATCTGTTAGAAATGTGGATGGATTGCTGGTGACCAGTGGGGAGAGATCCATGACTACGCTTTCTGTATACCTTTACCCAATCGCCTGGCTGCTCAGGCACTTTTGGAGCACAGCCACGTGTCGGGCCAACTCCTGGATATTCAACAGCCAGAAGCCTGCATTTAAACACTTACACCCTTGCCTACAAAGCTAAAAAAATCTACATAGTAGAATTTTGTAGTATTTGTTGCATTCTACAAATACTACAAATACTAATTACACATACCATTATCCCTAAAAGAGGAAGAGAAATAACTGAACATCTGACACAAAGAGCGGGAGAGAGAAGAGGAAGAGTTTGAAAAAAGTCATGGGTGGGAGAGAGAGAAGCCATAGCTATGCTAAGCTGGCCCTAGACTTGGCTAGCTACTCCTTACTACCAGAAATAAAACTGTATAAAAGTGAGAAGGGCTCAGTAGATAAGTGCAGCAGAAGGTAAAATGTTTTAAAGTAGTTCTGGACAGTTACAGTAACTTAGATACAGAAATATCACAGAAAAAATAACTTATTAAGAAGCAGTTAGCCTGAACAACACACAGCTCAGCAGTCAAAACAGGAAGTAAACACAATACGTATCACCAAGAGCAGCAGTAGCATACTCTGTTGGAGGAGTTCTTTAATTACCGTATTTCCACACGACTATAAAAGCATATAAACATCTTTTTTCCCTTCAAAATGTGTGGCAGCGCCCTTTGGAAGCAGATGCGCCCTATAATGTGTTGTTACTGCGGACTTCTGAGACCACATGCACCATGCAGAACTCCTCATCTCCTCATTGAGGAGATGATGAAAAAGTGGCTGAATGGAGGTGAATGTAAGGAGACCAGGTGGTTTTTCACACGGCATAACCATCGCTGTTAATCTGTGACTGCATGCGTGCCCATCTCACAACTGATGTGAAAAACATGGTGAAACAAATGAGCGATGTGTGCTTCCTGTTATTCAACACGCTCGAGCAATTGTGAATGTCCGGATGCAGCAGGTGCAGCAGAAGCAACAAGTTTACATGCAAAGTCAATGGTTGTGGCAGCGTATAGGCACCAGCAAAGGTCCCGCAGTGCGAGTTTTTGAGCAGCAGGTGCAAGCGTCGGGGCGTTAAGCAGCATCCTGGCGCAGCAGCGTCGGGAGCAGCGCTGCTGCTGCTCGAGATGGAAAAATTGAAGTTTGGCTGCTAGACAGCAAATATAGCTTCAACGAAAAGAAAGGATAGGATAGCTCAGCCCAACGCGCATAAGACACTTTTGCACCGGTGCGGGCAGATGCAATTAAAGCACCTTCCGGCATTAGCGTCAGAACTTGTACAACTGCAGACAGCAGGATAATAAAGCGAACATATTCTACCCGACGGAATAATTCCACAAAAAGAAGTGGAAGGCAGCGCCCGAGCAAAGTTATACACCGTTTCGCGGATGGATTGTTGATGCTTGGACTCATCATTTCGAGGGCCGCCCGACGCTTGAAAGTGACTCTGACAGCGAAGAAGGGGAAATTGGCATGTCTGATTTAAGCGCAGCTGTTTAATTCAGAAACAGAGGATGATGGGACTTTGATGGGTTTGATCAATACTTTGTAATAAATACATGAATAAAGCACAGTCATACACAGTTTGCTCCCACTCTATTTTTAAATACACAGTAGAGGTATTTAAAGGTAGTAGAGGACATGTACCTGTATATAAAAAGGCGGTCTGCACGAATGTAAGCCTTATGTGTGTGTTAAATACAGAAATGGCACACATAACTGAGACTGCGCCTTTTAGTGCGGTGCGCCTTATGGGCGTGAAAATACGGTAGGTTGTGAGATGGCGCTATTTTTGAATTCATACAACTTTGTGATTTTCTTCCTTCTCTCACTATCTTCAGTGTTTTGAGTGTGAAAATGATTTACAGATACAAACAACTGTGAATCCTCATCTATGTAGAACGGCTACATGGACGGTGTCCTCTTTGAATGGCCTGGCACATCCAGCTGCCCTTCCACCTCCTTTACCTGGACGGCAAGTCATCTCACAGTAAAACCTTCCAATTGCTCCATTTGATGCTTTGAATGAGGTGCTAAGCTTTGGGCGAGCCATAGTTCAGGTTTTAAAGCTCTTATGAACTATTTAATTTTGGACTCTCTATGCAGATGTTTAAACTAAAGGTTTACAAAGAGCTCTGATTGTAATTAATGTAGTGTGAATGGCTGCGAGTGAATTTAGTGTTTCTTTCACCTTGATTTTCTTGTTTTCCCCTTTGTTCTGAGGCTAGTATAATAGAGTAGCTGAGGGGCTGTTTCTCTTTTGAACCATGTGAAACCACATGGTAGGAGCAGCTATTTTGTGATTTCATAAAATAAGATATGGCCATTGCAGTCCAACCCTTCCCCTTTAGTCACGTGATCACCATCTGGCAGTTTCCACCACTGTTTATTTTCTAATAGCGTGTAGGGTTTTCATATATGTTACATTTCTGCAATACTCAATTATTATAATAAGAAACTTACATCACTGTTTAACTTGCAGTTGTTTGCAATTCATACACGAATGATTTATCACTAAGGCCAGATCCACCCTCTTTTGTTAACAGTTTGAATAAACAGAGATAAATAGTTCTTTGATTGATAATTAACAAGATAATAAAGGAGTTTAATAGAATTCCAGTTTTCCTGCAAGCCCCCCTCCCCTCTTCAAGTTTTTGTACTCACTCGACCTTGCTAACTATCCTTGTTGTAATGCAAATAACCTGTGATATCACCAGCCCTTCTACATGAGACTGGATAAAGGTTGAAGCAAACTGGCATCAGAACGGGAGCATGCTCCAAACACTTTTCATTACCTTCCCCTGCAACATCAGACCTTTTTGCAGGAATATCTTGATAAGTCATATGCAAACCTATTAAACAACTAGATATCATATGGGTCCTAGTTCCTGAGCTGAGAACAGGTCATAATGATGCTTGTCCAACAAGGCAAGGCAGAGCCTATTTATATTGTCCATTCACCAACAGACTCATTTATATTGCCAAGCTTACTATGTGAAAAAGAAAACAATTTAGAGAATAATTGTATTTTGTCTTATCTCACCCAAGGAAAATCACTACATATGAAGCTACAATTGTCCCATTTAGCAGTTTTTACAAACCCAAGGTGAACCCTTCCTGCATTTGTGACAGTTATACTTTGTGCAGTGCACACAACTTTCAGTGCTGTGGTTCCTGTTGCAGAGA
The DNA here is from genome assembly GCA_018398635.1 of Cyprinodon brontotheroides. NCBI lineage: Eukaryota > Metazoa > Chordata > Actinopteri > Cyprinodontiformes > Cyprinodontidae > Cyprinodon > Cyprinodon brontotheroides. Next base: position 159,994 of record JAGKQL010001020.1, read on the forward strand.
TTGCACACCTGGCCTGCTTATAATAACAATGAAAAAATCTAAAAAATAGTTTTACAACTGATTCCGGAAAATTAGGTTGTAGCATGAAACTTAGATGCTTGTTCAAGTTCTGGTGTTGGGATCTGGAGTTTTGCCCACCCTCCTCCAGCAGATGGCGCCCTGGATCTCCCGGAGCTGAAGCCACCGCCACACCTGCGGCTGATCAGCTCATCAGGAGGAGCAGCATTTAAGCAGCGTCAGAACCTCTCTTCAGTGCCAGAGTGTTGCGTAGTTATGGTTAGCGAACCTGAGCCAACCAGCCTGCCTGATTCTCTGTCCCCCAGAAAATCTGATCTGACTAATCAGTTTTCTGTTTTCTCCTTTTCTAGAAACATTCAGACCCAGACCTGGATCTCTGGAAAAGTCCCTCTGAAACCAGCCTGCATGCCTGCTCTCAGTATCAAACCTGAAGAACCTTCTACTGAACCTGCATCCAGAGGCTTCTAGGAAGAGGCTCTGTGTCCCTTGAGTCTGAAGTTGAGAACTGACGCTGCCTAGCCATCTGACCACAGATCAAACTCCAGACCAACTCGGTTCCCCCTCTCAATCAAGCCAGTCCAAAAACTCATAACCAGGTACAGAATCAAACCTCCCCGTCAAACTCCAAGTCCCTGTCCATCTGGCTAACATAACTATCCATCTCTGCAGATCTCCGTGTGTGACCAGTCCTCGGGCCTGTAGCCTCATTCCAGTTACTTCTGTGTTTTCTGACTTAACTCTGAACAAACATCTTCTTGTACAGCATCCAAAATAAACTGTTAAAACTTTCCCTGTTTCCTGGTGGTGTTCGGCATGTGGGTTAGACAACTGAGCCCAGACATGACATTCTGTGGCACTACAATGATCTATAGTGTAATTATGGGCTATTATATGCTTATAATAACAAAAATAAATCTTCCAAAATACAGTTTGGCTTATCTTCCCAAAGTAAAAAAAAATAATAATGTTAGAACTGTAAATATAGGTCATATATTTATATTACTATTTTTTTAATGTATTTATTACTGTTTTCAAGGCTGTGCACTGAAAAATATGAAATGGTGAGCTGTTCTTAGCCTTTTGCTGGCGCAATTGTATGTACAAATGATTGAAAATAAATCTGTCTTGAGGTATAATAAGTGATTATTACTTTTCTATGCTTATAATGTAAATGTTCAAAATCTCAAAAATACAGTTTCATTCATCTTCACAAAGGTGATTGTAGTATGATCCGGATTAGGTTATCTGTGTATCCTATAAGTTTGGAGGAATACAATGAGCAATAGTGTAGTCATTGCTCATTTTATACTTGTTCTAATAATAGAGTAGAGGTGCAATTTGTCATTTAGGCTTTGGAAATTCCTCAGAAAAGTATTATTTTTAAATACAATAAATGTGGAATGAAAGACATGAGATGGGATACACATGAAAATAATGTGACAATAATTCACCTCTCCTTAGTGATGCTTTTGAATATTTGTCTCTGATTATTTTGCAACTTGCAGACGGATGTGTTGTGAATTGGCGCTATATAAATAAACTTAATTGAAATTCAATTCAAATTAAATCAGTCTTCTGAATTAAACATATTAACCTTAGTGAGCAACTGGTAGCACCTGGGAATCAATATGAGACTGAGGGCCCAGTTAAGGGACCCAGAGAGGCAGTTTGTGGGGCTCCATCCCCATACTTTCAGCCTTTTCAGAACACAAGTGCTCTGACATCCACTTTGATGGAGTTGAACTGAAATTACTTTTCCAGGGTTACTTTGGAATCAAACTTCTTTGAGTTTAACGCCTCTTGCTGAGTATCCCTCCTTGATCCAGAGCTGTTTAGACAAAAGTGTTGTTTAGTTGGTAAATAGGTCAATTTGAATCCCAGCAGAACCACTGAAGGTCTTTGAAGTGTGAGTTGAGTGGGAATTAGGTTATGTCTAAGACCACCTCCTTTGTTGAGAGATGTTTTTTCCAGGTTAACAACGATGGCTTTCTTAACCCCTTTCTCAATCCATCTTTCTCTGTTGTGGTTTATATTCAATACCATTCAGATTGGATACTATTTTTCCCGTTTTTGAATAACTGTTAAATTAAATTCCCAGCCAGCAGGGAATTTATATTTCTGATATAAATCCCATCCTTTTTAATTATTTTTCCTCCCTTGCATATTTCAGCCCATCTACGTGTGTGTTAGAACATTAAATGAAAGAGTGATTCAAGCTAAAATCATGGTCAAACTGTTAATTCTGCACATACATGGAATAAATTCACCACAACTTCTGTTCAAAATATAAGAGTTTATTGACAAAAATCATTCAGCTTAAACATATTTTAGTTTAATACTCTTAACTAAAACTAGTGAAACTCAACTAAACTAAACTGCTATATACAATTGCCAGACAGTGTCCTGTCTGTCAATGTGGCAATACGAATAATTGTCTTGATGCCAAGAAAGAGCCCAACAAATTTTGCTTTCACAAGTGGAGCAGTATGGCTATCGCCATGGAGTTCCGCTTGATTTATGCATATAAATAGCTTTCTTATAAATCATGCAGGGAGTATTACAGATTATATGGACACTGCAATGTAAGTAGAACAGGAAAGGAAAACAGAAAAAAGGAGAGAAGATTAAAGAAAGAGGAGAGAAAAGGGAAATAACGATAAAACATATAGTCTGCTTCATCACCTGCAAACAGATGTAAATGAAACAGCACAACCAACTGATATTATATAAGAGATACAATAAATAACACCTTGTTACTATCGCTGAAGTATAAGTAGTATTATTTCATCTGACGTGTATACTGTGGTAGCTGAAGATAAGAATATGGGCTTTCTGTAAGGAAGTTAATCTCTAAGTACCTGGAGCCAAGCACCTGTAGTTGTTTCTGAGGGAGCACTTGTGTATGTAAATTTTATTAAAAGAAAAAATGCTCAATAGTGGCTGTGAAGAGCCAAAGACGCACCCCTCCAGAGCATTGAGGCGGGCGCCAGGGGACCCAAAACCCTAGACACCCAGAGGGAAATCAAGAGCAAGGAAACCCCCCAGCCACTGCAACGCCGGAGCGCCCGGGAGCCAAACTGGTTCGTTTAAGGAGCCAAAATTCGCATCCTTCTCCTGGTCATCAGGTCAAGATGAATATGCATACTGGTTCCACTAGTTCGATTTTGACTGGTGGTTCCCTAATGTCCAAAAGACATGATTACACATGTTGTCCTCAAACAACTTTCCTTTAGCCTTCAGGTGTAGGTGAACAGCTGAGTCCTGTTATAAGGAGTTGGCCCTCCTGTGTTGAGCCATGTGCCTCTGTAGTGGCACCTTGGTCTATCCATTCTACAGGTCTGTGCACTCTTTACTACATTGAACGGCATAATATTGTCGGCCTTGTTTCTGGGTGTCTTTGGACAGGGCCGTTTTTTGTCTCAGGCTGTTGCCAGGTTTAAAGTGAACAGGGCTCCGAGCTTTTCAAAGATCTCCATCAACATAGGGAATGACAATATTCCTTTTTCTGTTCTCTTCCTTTTCATTTCATTTCTAGTTGGTTTTTAGAAAAGTTAATCTGGGATAACCACAGTTCTTCCGGGATGTCCTAATGTGTCCCTGTTCTCTCATCCTCTCTCTGTTGGTGTTGGGAATGGTTTCTTAAGTTAAAATGGAGGTTCTGGTTGGTGTGTGTGTCAGGTCTAAGCACCTAAAACATCATACATACATGCAGGGAAAGACAGAAGGCACAGAGACGATTTAGTTTACTCACGAGGAGAGTAAAAAGAGACTGCAGTTTACAAATCTCCAACCCACTCTGTGGTCCCAGCGTTCTCCTCGCTATTTATTGGAATCAGTGGTCCCAGCTGAGACTACACGGGGCGGGAAACAAGACAAGAAACTCAGACTTGCAGTCTCAGCAAACATGTCCTCTAAATCTCAGGGTTCAGTCAAAGTTTAAGTTGTTGAAGCTGTTCACCAAAGTTCAGCAGGTTGAGTGCTCAACCACAACCTCCCCAAAAGCAGTCCACAAATCACAGTATACTTCAGAAAAGGTGGCTATGAAAACATGCACATAGCACACAGCTTTATGCATGATAACACTACACAGATACATTTATATACAATTATTCTAACAGTGTGTGTGTTTCCTGTGGACTTCTACTTGAGTTTTATGTCTTCTGTGATTTGAACAGTACTGTCCAGGAAGGCAAGGCTGTCATCTTTCACATCTTCCCAGGTGAACTGGATGTGTCTGTCCACTGCATTGATGTAGTCTGTGAAGGTGTTGATATCCTTGGTCTTTATTTTCACCCATGTGTCAACGATTTTGTGAAGACATCCCCTGTACTTTTTATCAACTATTTCTTTTGCAGTTTATTCTGCTTGTTTTGTTCTGGTTTTGGATTGAGTTGCAGCCCTGCCCTTTTTCCAACACAGATTTCTCCTGGAGGAGACTAATAAACACCTTCATCTGGACCTTCACATGCCATTAGAACATATTCTGGTTCTGTTTGGTTTATTATTTTAAGTTGACCATGTTTCTTCAACTAAAGCTCTCAGTGAAATATTTTTTTTATTATAATTCATTATTTGTTTTTATTATTTTAGATCTAAACATGTCTCTCTAGTTGCTTCAACATGTCTTTTATTCTTATTTTAGTTTGTATGGCTGCAGTTTCTCAGAGATTAGCTGTGCTTCTCTGGTATCAGCTATGAAGTCCAACCCCTCCCATCTGACAGAACTGGACCTGAACAGCATCTACAACCTGAAAGATGGTGGACTGAAGCAGCTCTGTGGCTTCCTCCAATCTGCCCTCTGCAAACTACAAACATTGAGGTCAGTCACCATGTTTTCATTTAGTACTGATGTTTCTGATGATAAGGTTGTGTTGACTCTAAACTGCAGACATATGGCTGGTATTCTACTGATCCACACTAAGGATCTTCAGGCTTGCGTCTGATTTCTTCTTCACTGCTTTAAACCAGTTAAAGTTTATTTCTTTTTCAAACTTACCAAGAACATTATTTATTGATGTTGAGCTGACATGGATAGCAGTGTGGAATGCAGGAAAAATCCCAGAACCTCCAGAACAAATTCAGTCCTGGAGAGGCCACTTGGTTCTCCTGTTCTGCTCCTCTGTATGAGGCTCTGAGCTCCCGGTGCTGCTGCTGCATCTCTCAGTAGCAGATCCAGGGAGGCTGGATGGATCTCGACTGGTAGGTAAAGGCATTGTTAGGCTATAGTGTCCCTGCCCATGGGGATATTCTTCCAGAGAATTTCTCCCTTGTTTTTATGGCCTGATTAAATGGTTTAATCAGAAAGAAAGAAAAAATCTGCTGATAAAGAGGAAGATAGAAGAAATCAAAAACCCTCATATGTCATTTAGTTTAATCCATGGATAAATTTCGAAGCTGAACTTGCATATCTCAAAACTTTGAGCTGAACAATGCAATTTTTGTGAGGAACATCAAGTGAACAAAGCTCATCTTGACATCATTTAACGTTGGGCTGTTTAAGGTGAACTAATGATTGTCTTGTTTTATGGGGGTAAACTTTAGTAAATTTCCTAGAGAAAGGGCAGCAGCATTCTTGTTAGGCACTCAAGTTCTGGCTGGAATTTGGCAGCAGAGACCCTGTTCTGCTTTGTGAGAAACTCCCATCAGTCATTTAGGCCTTTAAACATGACTCTGCCATCTTCATATTCGCTTTCTGTGTCAGGACATGAACTGAAGGCTCCAACCTTAAAGCTCTTAGGTCACGCTGAAGGGTTTCTTTTTTTGTTCTGGATGCAGCTGCAGCCTAGAGAACCAGGAAGTGATCAGGGTGATGATGTGAGGTAGAGTGTCATGATTTCAGCTCATAGTTGACAGGTATTAGCTCTTTTAGCAGGTAATCTCAACAGGTCAGCAAAATATATTTTCTAGCTGATTTCAATAACTGGTGAAAGTTTTTATAGGCCAAGACGTCATTCAGCCTTTAGAAGTGGGCTGACAGGGCCACATCATTAAAATGGGCGGAACCCAGAGGGGAGAGGCAGCTACGTTCAGCTCTTATGATTCGCAGGTAGGGTGCAAACCTTTTTCCAGAGGGGATGTGGTGGCTATGTATGTATGTTTTAGCTAAAAAACAGCTTGTGTCTCTCCTTTTGAGGACCAAAAGCCGCAGGACAGAGGCTGTTTGGGTGGAGTCAGCTGCTCACATAAACTCTTTTGCAGGGATGTGGCATCATGGGTTAGTAGCTCCTGCTTTTATTATTGAGATTTGATCCTCAACAACTGCATGGATGTCCATCCTCCAGAGCACTTAGTGCTTGTCAGTCTGCTCTTCTTCACTCTTGGAACTCTCTGGGCCCCTTCTACTGTGTGCTGTGGAGAAATTATCCTACTGGGTTACACTCCTTTTTCTGGGCTTGGACTAAACTTATAAACCAGGTTAGTGATTCACAGGCTTGCTATTATTCTCCATGAGAGTTTTGTGTTCACTAACCTGAGTTTCGACCTCTAAAGAGATTCCAGAAACCGGCCCCAGCTGCTGAGCATTTGACTTCTCAGCAATTAATAAATGCTTTGTTTGATATCAGTCTGATCTGTTTGCCAGAATTCTGGTTGCTACGTTCCAAGTTCTGAAAAAACCTAAATATTTGAAAATCAAAAAATATAAACATTAACTTCTCCAAAGTTGCTCCAAAGTTTTCATTTATAGCACTGAAACTGATAGGTATAAATATGTCAATATATCTGGGTCCAATCCAGGACAATAGGCTGGAATCTAACAAGAAAAAAGAATGTATCTAGAAAAAAGGGATTTATTATATTTATTTATGTAATCAGAAGTATTATGTCAGAAGACTCAGAATATAGGACCGAGAATTTAGGTGAGACAGACAGAGACATATTCAAAAGAGAGTTTAATGAAATAGCGTGCGGTTGCTCGTCTGCTGCGGAGGGGTCACCAGAAACTCTGCAGGAGTATAGACTCAGGTCAGTGACTCAAAAACTCAAGCAATGGATAATTATGAGCATGAAAGCCTATAACCTGACAAAGTTTAGTCTTCGCCCAGAGGGAGTTTTGTCCAGAGAAGCAGAACTACTTTAGTTTTTACTGAGCCAGCTCCAGAGATCCAAGGGAGAGGGGAACCAGCGTCCTTCAGCAGCCAGAGCATGCATGGGAACTGAAAGAGAGTAATCTAGGCAGTGGTCAGATGACAGATCCAAGGCTGGCAGCAGGTGGAATCCAGGTAACAGTCCAGGAAACACAGATCACGCAAACAAAGGGAACAAGGGCTGGCAAAAACTGAGGATCGTGGTCCTCCTCAGACTCAGGGACCTCGATTTCTAGAGGAAATGAAACTACTTTTATTTGATAAGAGAAACTCTGGACCACTAGTCAACAGACCAGTTCTTGTTCCCCTTAGTCCTGGTCAGATTCCTGTTGCTCATGTATAGGATCTGTCTGAGCTTAGTGGCTCCTGAAGCTCTTACTTCAGACTTATTTCCCTCCTTGTGAAGCTCCACCAGATTCTGGGTGGATTTTGTTTGACAATGTCCTCCAGAGTGCAGTTTTCCTTCCACTCATCTTACCCTGAATCTGCTTGGATCTAGCACTCTGTGAAGAAGTAGCTTTCCTAATGATTGACATTTGTTGCTCCCCTTTGTGGTGGAGGGTGTCAAGCTGTCTTCTAGTCACCAGTCTTCCCAGTGACTGTATCGCCTACTTCTGAATTAAAACTGGGTCATCTAAATCGAAGTCAGACACAGCACAACAACCTCCTGCGCACTAGGTAGAAGATGAGTTGCGGATCATAGGTCTTTTAAGATGAACTTTGAATTCTAATTGGCTTTTGTGGAGGCGTGGCTCAGAGCTTATTGGCTGTGTCGTAGGCGGATGAAGGGGAATAATTAGTTGAACTTCCGCATGGGCTTCATGTGATGCTGCTTGTGTTGTTCTGGTTCTGGATTGTGTTGCAGCTCTGCTCTTTGTCCAAGATAGATTTCTCCTGGAGGAGACTAATAAACACACATTGATCTGGACCTTTACACATTATTAGAATATGTTTTGGTTCTGTTTGGTTACCTCTTTACATCGGTTTTACCGGATCAAATATAAGACATCCTGTTTTTGGGACTTGTACATTCAGTTAAATATGTTTTATATATTTTTATTATTCATTTATCAATATAATATTTTTAGCTGCATACTGTTAAATTAAGCTAAACTATTCTATTGTTGATCCAGATTGAATAACTGCAGATTGTCGGAGATCAGCTGTGCTTCTCTGGTCTCAGCTGTGAATTCCAACCCCTCCCATCTGACAGAACTGGACGCTGACCTTTAACTACAACCTAAAAGATGGTGGAGTGAAGCAGCTCTGTGGTTTTCTCCAGTCTCCCCTTTGCAAACTACAGAAATTGAGGTCAGTCACCATGTTTTAGTTTAGTGCTGATATTTTTGATGGTAAATTTTGCTTAAAAATAAATTTAATTGAGGACTCTTTTCAGCTTTCATTTAAACATCCCAAGGCGCATGTTCCTCGCTCAGCTCCAGCCAATCAACATCAGAGCTGCACACCTCTCCAAAGCCAATCATCTCTTCTAAGATCCCTTTCCTTAACTCCTGGCCCAAGTCTCTTTCTCCTCCGCACTGTGACAAAGCAAAATTTCAGTTGTGAAGCACAATGTTACATGTCTTTTTAATCTGATGAGCAACCTCTGTTCCTCTATTCTCTCCGCTTTTGCGATCTGATCTCTCAGCTTCAGTCCGGTCTCATACCAGCAGGCCCATATGCTTCTCACAAGCTTACACTTTTGGTCCCTGCAAGGCGTAGAATCAGAATCAGAATCAATCAGAATCAGAAATACTTAAATAATCCCAGAGGGGAAATTACTTTTGTTACACGCTCCAGTTGCAGTTTTATATAATATATACACACATCCAACTACACAGCATAATAAAAGATTAAAAAATAAAAAAGTTTAAGATATATATATATACATTATTACATTTTCTTTCTGTATATATATATATATATATATATATATATATATATATATATATATATATATATATATATATATATGGCAATGCTGATATCTATGTAAAAACTAAATCCAAATAAAGTGAAATGCACTGGCTTCAGCTCTGATTTCTTCCTCTGCGACACCTGTTGATCCATGCAATACATCAGGGATTCGTGGCACTGCTAAGCATCACTCACTCCACCTCTGAACAAGCCTTCTTATTTTCTCTTAACCATTCTTCAGCAGCTAGGTGTCTTACTCAGTGTTTAGCTTGTAAATACAATTCTCTTCGGGTGAGATGTATTTGTTTCCAAGACTATGATGTTTTCTCATTCCTTGCCTCAGCTCTTTTCCTCTCTAACAGGAACAGCATTTATTCTCACATATATGCATCTCCGGCCCACAGCTTTTCAAATTCTCTGATCTTTGCTTTTCAAGATTCCCAGCAGATTTTCTACATCTTTCAAGTGTTTAAGTTATGTCATGGTGGAATAATCAGCATGTTGTGCACTGCTTTTGATGGCTGAATTGTCAGTTTCGTAATTTCTGTCTGTTTTTTATTTCAATTACAATTTATGCTATGTCACATCCTTTCCAATTTCAAGTGACTGGTTCTTTTTTATTTGTACCGTAAACCATTGCGATTTAACTCAAGAACGACTGTTCCTCCTTTGCTTTGAATTAAGCCTGCTCTTTGGTAATTTTAGAAACTGAAGTTATTGTAGTTTATTAAGCAAAAGTAAGTTGTTCCAATATTGTCACTGACATTAATTAAATTGTTTTGACCTAATACTTCATGAAAACTGTCCGGGCATAGTCAATAAAGCACAGTTTAATTACCTTTAAACAAATCATCAGATAGAATAGATTAAAATAAAATAAATAAAAATTTGAAGTTACTGGAACAGGAATTCCCTTACTGGGATCGCTTTAATGTGCCACTAAATCCCTTAAACCACATTTAAATTCACCAGGCTTAAACAGATGTAGAAAAATTTGTGCTTGAAAGCTTAAAACAATCAGTTAAATAAACTTTTGCGACAATGAGGTCAAAAATTGCTAGTTAGGCTTTTGCTTAGGCTATTGCCTATCATGTAGCAAAGAATCTAAGTCTTCACACCACTTCCCATGGATTTTTATAGTTTTTTTCGATGAAAACGAATCATGTGACTGCTCCATTTGCCATAGGGTTGGTTTTGATGGGGCCCATTGTCTTCTATTCATCTCTGCTTCTAGTATCACAGATTATCATTACCATGAGAAGCATTACTGTCAAGTACCGTCACAGGTATCACCACAGCACATTGTTCCTTAACCCATTGTTGCTCCCTCAGCCCTTCTCAGTGGGCGCATCGTATCTTTTAACCCATCCTGTAGTGGACGCATTGTACCATTAACCCCTAAACTTTGATAAAAAACTTTTGTATAAATTTGGACTGCATGATCTGGTTGAACTGTAGCGCCTTGAGATGACGCGGTTGTGAATTTGGCGCTATATAAATAAACTGAATTGAAATCTGAATTGAATCTGAATTGAAGCTTTTTTACATTCGGCCCCTTGATTTTACGCTATTACATCATGTTCGACTCACCCTAAATATTTGTGTCATTTGGAGCTGCTCTCTGAAGATATTCGGTTAGGTGTTAAGATTTGGTTGTGGTTAGAGGACCCAAATGCAGAGGCAGGGAGGCAGAAGTGAGTTTCAGAAACCAAGGAGGCTTCGGGGGGAAACAATCACGATGACGCAGGTAGACACAGTGAGACTTGAGTTGGAGGAAGTTAGACGAGGAAACAGCAGTGAGGAACTGCAAGAGGGCAGCAGAGGGCAAAAAATAAAAACCTGAAAACTGAAAAAATAACCAGAAAACACACAACAAAATAAGAATTAAAACCACAAAAACTAGAAAACATGGAGCAAAGTAAAACTAAATACTCAAAAGAAAAACATAACAGAACCAAGTCCGTGACAGTACCACCAACTCAAGGGCTGGATTACAGACGCCTGAAAATGTCCAAAAAACATTTTCAAGGAGGCCGGCCGTGTGGCCGGAGGTGAGGCAGAGTCTCTAGAGGATGCTGTCTGTGCTGCGGCAGAAACCTCGGAGGAGGCGCCGTCTCTGGCAAAGGAGAACCTCTGGCGGAGGCCTACGATGCCATCTCTGATGCATCAGCTGCCTTGGGGGCCGCCGTCTCTGATGGAGCAGCTGCCTGGGGGGGCGCTGTGTCTGATGCAGCAGCAGCCGCCTTGGGGGGCACCATCTCTGATGCAGCAGCAGCCGCCTTGTAAAATGCCGTCTCTGCAATAGGAACTTTGGGGACCGCCCACTGCATCACTGGAAAAACCTCGGAGTGGGCCGCCCACTGCAGCATTGGAACGAACCTCGGAGGGGACCACACCCACTACAGCACTGGAACGAATCTCGGAGGGGGCCGACCGACTGCGGCTCAGAAACAACTCCGGAGAGAGAGCTGCCGACCGCGTTTCGCGTAGGAACAACCTCGGAGTGGGCTGTCGAATTCCCGCGTGCTTAGGAAAACAGATCGTCCTTCAAGCACTGCTGCTACAAGCATGCTTAGTGTGAGGGATCGTATTTGGAGTCAATAATGAGTCAATGCAATGTAAGTGGTTTCCCTTAGATAGAAAACTTTGAATCAATTTGACTGTATGTCAATTTGACTTGTGTTCTGAATTCGCACTTTATAAATAAACTGGAATTGAAACTGAACAACCTTGGAGGGGCCCGACCACTGAGGCACTGGAACAACTTCGGAGGGGACCGCCAACTGCAGCTCATGAACAACCTCAGAGGGGGCAGGGAGCGCACACTGAGGGCTCTTAGAGGCTTGGGGAACCTGCTGAAGGGCCTTGGAGATGAACTCCTACCAAGCTTTAAATCTGAGACCTTTTCATTAGTGTGCTCAGGGGTCTCTGGATGGCACAGAGCTTGCTCAGGGGTCTCAAGCCCGCTAATGGACACAGTGAGACGGAGTTGGAGGAAGTAACATGAAGAACCAGCATTGAGGAACTGCACAAAGAGTGTATTTAAGGGAGACAGTACAAAGAGAGGGCTAACGAGCAGATTGGGAGCAGGTGTGAACAGGTATAAATATCTTTAAAAAACAAAGAGGAGTGTGTATGTATGATGTCACCCGTGTGCGCCGGTTACCATTTATTCATCCTGTCCGCTGAACTGCTGCTAGTTTTATTCACATGCCTGGAAGATGTCTTGTGCTACTACCACAGATGATCTCTCGCCACACTTTGTTTTTAAAAAATAAAAATTTTAAAATATAACTGCGGATGTCTCGGGGACAGTGATTCGCCTCAATGTTATGAATGCTGGCGTACCATAAAGAATAAATTATGAACAGTTTAGTTTGTGCCTTCAAGTCGCTTGCCCATAGGAAGACATTACTTAGATATAACCTAACCGAATATTTTCAAAGCAGCTCTAAATGACACAAAACTCATATGGATGAATAGAATATGACATAGTAAGATAAAAATCAAGGGCCCAATGTAAAAAAAAACTGGCGTTCCTCTTTAATGTTCTGTAGTTGTTCAAGTTGATGTCTGTTACATTACTGAAACAGGTGTGAATGGTCTTGAATGTGCACCTGTAAATGCTCTGAGGGATGCATGTCTTCCTTTTAGTATGATAAGTAGAGAGAATAATAGGGCAGCTAGACAGGATTGTTTGAATGTTGTGGAACTTTGATTTGCATGTCCCTCAAGATGGGCCTAATGCAAATGTCTGGAGTGCGTTGGGAGACAAACATAGGGTGCAGCCCTGTTTCTAATATGGTGTCCTGAAGGGTCCTTAGCAAGATGTATTTTGGAGAGTATCACTGCTTGTGAACACAGACTTCATTGAAACCACATTGAAAGTGACAGAGGAAAAAGTTTTGGAAATTTGGCAATTTTTTTTTATTTTATGAAAAAAAGCTTATGTTTGTTGCAAATATTACTCATGATATATGTACTGTCATGGGGTAAGTAAGCATTCAACCCTGCAAATGAATACTTAAATATTATCTATTTATGTCCAGACAAAGTGAGTACAAACAGAAATTCTACTATTGATACCGAGCAGTGCCGCTAGAAGTACTTTTGAACAAGGGGTACTGTGACAATGTTTTATTTATTTTTTTAACAAAAAATGTGAGCCTATCAACCTATTTAAAAGATAATAAAATTAAACTATATATATTGAGATTCACTAATTTATTGTCATATACACTTTAGTGCAACCAGGGTCTGTAACACACAGACATCATCTGTTCTTCAGTTCAGTTCAGGTGAATAAATGTGCTGTTAATTAAACTTCACAATAACACAATGACAACATAGATTTGGTCAGCTGGCAAGAACCTGAGTCACTGTGTTTATGTTAAACGTGACTATTAGCTCTAAAATCCTTTTTTGCAAACCATAAGGAAATAATTATATGATACTATTTAAAGGTTATTGAACAGTTTATCATTATGCAAAGAACAAAAGATCAAAATTACACTCTAAAAATACTATGGTTAAGTTAAACTTCTGACAAATATTGACTCACCGCCAATTTTATTAGGTACACACCTGTCCAACTGCTCGCTAACACTTAATTTCTAAGCAGCCAATCACATGGCGCAACTCAGTGCATTGAGGCATGTAGACATGGTCAAGACAACCTCCTGCAGTTAAAACCGAAAGCATCAGTATGGGGAAGAAAGGTGATTTGAGTGACTTTGAACGTGGCATGATTGTTGGTGCCAGAAGGGCTGGTCTGAGTATTTCAGAAACTGCTGATCTACTGGGATTTTTTTCAAGCACAAACCATCATCTCTAGGGTTTACAGAGAATGGTCCGTAAAAAAGAAAAATATCCAGTGAGCGGCATTTCTGATGGCGGAAATGCCTTTTTGATGCCAGAGAGGTCAGAGGAGAATGGCCAGACTGGTTCAAGCTTCGCTAGAAGGGCAACAGTGACTCAAATAACCCACCTCGCTACAAACTAAGGTGGGCAGAAGAGCATCTCTGAACACAGTGTACACGTCTACCTTTGAGGCAGATGGGCCAGCAGCAGCAGAAGACCACACCGGGTGCCACTCCTTTCAGCTAAGAATAGGAAACTGAGGCTACAACTTGCATAAGCTCATTGAAATTGACAATAGAAGATTGGAAAAACGCTGCCTGGTCTGGATGAGTCTCGATTTCTGCTGCAACATTTGTATGGTAGGGTCAGAATTTGGTGTCTACAACATGAAAGCATGGGATCCATCCTGCCTTGTATCAACGGTTCAGGCTGGTGGTGGTGGTGTCATGGTGTGGAGAATATTTTCTTGGCACTCTTTGGGCCCCTTGATACCACCAATTGAACATCGCTGTAAATGCCACATCCTACCTGAGTATTGTTGCTTTACTCATATCCATCCCTTTATGACCACAATGTACCCAACTTCTGATGGCTACTTTCAGCAGGATAATGCACCATGTCATAAAAGCTGAATCATCTCAGACTGGTTTCTTTTTTGAACATGACAATTTCCATTGTACTCAAATGGACCTTACAGTCACCAGATCTCAATCCAATTGAGCATCTTTGGGATGTGATGGAACGGGAGATTCATCATGCATGGATGTGCGCGTTGCTTCCACAAAGTCAGCTGCAAGCAACTGTGTGATGCCATCATGTCGTAATGCTGGACCAAAGTTCCCCTGAGTGAATGCTTTCCAGCACTTTGCGTTGGAATCTATGCCTCGAAGTATTTAGGCAGTTCTGAAGGCAAAGGGGGGTCCAACCCATTACTTCCTATCAACACCCCAGAAAGCTTATAGATTCTGGAGATCGGCCTGGTTTTCCAGTGCAGTCCTTGTTTCTCTGACCTTGACTGAGTGGATGTGCTCTCTTCGTCTCTTCTGGCATGGGAGCTGGCTCGAGCTCGCCTGCCTGGCTGTGTGTGTTTCCTGGATGGGACCGCCCTTTACAGCTGCTTTTTGCAATACTCCTGCTTCTGTCTCCTTGAACCCCAGTTGAAACCTCTGCCAGCAGATGGGCTTCACACTGAGCCTGGTTCTTGCTGGAGGTTTCTTCCCTGTTAAAGGGGAGTTTTTCTCCTCCACCGTCGCGTAGAAGCATGCTTTAGTGTGAGTGGGATTGTATTTGAGTCAATGCAATCAACTGGCTTTCCTTAGATAGAAAATTTTGTATCAATTTGACTGTATGATCTGGATGAACTGTAAAGTGCCTTGAGATGACATGTGTTGTGAATTTGGCGCTATATAAATAAACTGAATTGAATTGAACTAGCATGGGGTACCTAATAAAGTGGCCGGTGAGTGTAGATATGAAAGTGCACTGCAGCAGCATTTAATAACTTTAAGGCACAGATAGGGTGCCCTATCTGGTTATAGATCTCCAAATGTTCAAGTGCACTCTGAGGTCGTGGAGATAAAGTCTCTCATAAGCTGATGAATCCAAAATGCATTTCTGTGCCATATTTTCTCCTCATTTCTGCTCTAGCTTGCTTGAACCTTCAATAAACATGTGTTGATTAGGCCTCAAAATAATTTATTTAAAATCCAAATACATACGATAGTAGGTGCAAACAAAAGGTTGAGCTATTAGAATGCTAATTGAGGTTTGTACGGGCCAGCTGGCGTAAAGCAGCACTGAATACCTGCAAAAATATTCCCAAAGGGTGACGACTTCCCGACTGCAGATGGCGGGCAAGAAATATTCTGCTGGCAGTCTAACAACAGGGAAAGGCCTGAGCTTTGTGCTGTGTACTGTATAGCTGTACCATACAAACCGGGAAAATAAAAAAAAATGGAGACTATCCAGTGTTCCTTTATGAACACACAGTCATATTAAACATTGATTTATTCCTTCTTCAATTCAATCACAAAGGGGCCGGTCAGCAGGAGATGAACAAAATCCAAGATAAATGCTGGGATGTGTTTCTAGACTTTTCCTCTGAACTTTTTCTCATCTATTTCTTCTTGCAGTTGATGCTGCTTGTGTTGTTCTGCATCTGGATTGTGTTGCAGCTCTGCTCTTTGTCCAACACAGATTTCTCCTGGAGGAGACTAATAAACACACCTTGATGTGAACCTTCACGTGTCATTAGAACATGTTCTGGTTCTGCTTGGTTTACTACTTTAACTTGATAATTTTTCTAGGACTTTAGCTCTCAGTCAAATAATTTTTCAAATTTTTGATTCATTTTTTTATTATTTTAGTTTTAACCTGTCCCTCCAGTTGCTTCAACGTGTCTTTTATTGTTAATTCAGATTGATTGACTGCAGTTTGTCAGAGATCAGCTGTGCTTCTCTGGGCTCAGCTCTGAAGTCCAACCCCTCCCATCTAACAGAACTGAACTTGAGCGGCAACAAAGACCTGAAAGATGATGGAGTGAAGCAACTCTGTGGTTTTCTCCAGTCTCCCCTCTGCAAACTACAGACATTGAGGTCAGTCACCATGTTTTGGTTTAGTGCTGATATTTCGGATGTTAAAGTTGTGTTGGCCCTAAACTGCAACTGTAACCAGAAGTTAAAAGTCACCAAACCTATTCAAATGTGCCAGATTATGTCAAATTCCAAAAAAGTTAAAGAACAAACCACTAGACTTTTTCCAATTTTGAAGACGTTTCAAAATGTCTGAAGTAGCACCAACTTCCAGGCTTATATAGTAGCCCAACAAAAGCCTAATCAGGGCCTAGAAAACATGCAAATTGAACAATAAAACAGATCCACGCCTTAGTAATGGGGAGACATTGAAGTCTTTGTTGGCCTGAAAGAACCAAAACTGGCCCACGCATCTGTAAAGGGGAGATGTTAGGGTCATTTTTGGCCTGGCTAAACAGGCGAGAAAGTTTTGTTCCCCTGCACTGCAATGAGGATTGAGGTGATACCAGGAAAGAATCAACACTAACGCTCTGATATAGGTTTTTGAGAGCTGAAACTTGAGTCGTCCCCTCTGTTTAAGGTGGGGTTTTTTTCTCTGGACATAAAGGGCTTCCTTAACACCTCTTTCAAATCACCTATCTTCTTTGTCCATAATGTAAACATTCTGGTTCTCAAACAAGTGTCATTTGTCCTTAAGAAGTAGATGGGTAATAGAGTCATGTCAGGGGAGGTGGCTCACCTATGTTGAACCATGCATCTGTGGAGAGCTTGTTTGGTTCCTCACTGCACTGAACTGTATACACCACTCCACTCATCTAAGGTTTGGGTTTTTTTGTCTTGTCCTTTGTCTTTCTATCTAGGGTGTTATTAGGTTTGAAATGTACTGTGACTTTGTGTTTCGAGAAAATTCTCTTGAGTTTCTCAGCGACTCCAACAGCATATGAGATGTTGATGGTTTTGCGTTTAATCTTCTCGCCGTTATGTTCTGCTGTATGTCTTCCGGATTTCCTTGCTGATTTGAAAAACGCCAAGTTTGGGTACCCACCGGTTTGGAGAGCATCTTTGATGTGTTTCTGCTCTTTGTGCTTACCTTCTTTCGTAGTAGGGATATGCTTTGCCCAGAGTTGTAAGGTTCTGATGACAGAAAGTTTGTGTTCAGTGGATGGTGAGAGTCAAAAAAAAGATGTTGGCCTGTGTGAGTGTTTTTTTTTTATACACTTCAGTGTTGAGGTTTCCATCTCCTTCCATGCTCACCAGTCCAGAAAAGGTAAGTTGTTGTCCTTGGCATTCTCCCTGTTGTCTTGTAAAAGCTTCCAATTCTTTTAACTGAATTTTGACGAATGTGTCATCCACATATCTAAACCAGTGGCTTAGTTGTATTCCTCTAAAGGTGCCCAATGCTCTCTCTTCCCTTTTTTAAATTGCTACAATTGGCGACAACGGGGATCCTATTGAACAACCAGGCTTTTGTCTGTAAAAATGATTCTTGAACTTGAAATAGGTTATGAAAAGACAAAGGTCAGTAGGATACAGATCTTGTCCTGAGTAAAATAAGTCATCTTGTTTAGGTCACTGTCTTCTTAAAGACGTTTCCTGACTGTTTCCACTGCCTCTGATATGGGTAAGCACATAAAAATGAAGTTACTCAAAAGACACCAGTGTTTCTTCTGGCTCTATCTTTAATTCTTTGACTTTGTTTGCAAAGTCTTTGGAGTTTTTTATGTGATGTGTGTTTTCCACCAGTGGGCTAAAACATTTGAAAGTTGTTTAGCAATGTTTTATGTTACTGCTAAGTTAATGCTGCTGACAATGGGTCTGATTGATGTTCCTGTTAATTCCTTGTGAAATTTTGGGAGTCCATATGGAATGTATTCTCCCGATGAATGGTTAATTACCCGGTCTTTTTCTAATTGTTTGAGATAGTCCCTGATTTTCATAGAAGTTCGTGTCACTCAGTAGAGTGAGAACTTTTTTTCCTGTTAATCTAGTGTTGAGGACCATGGTGCATCTTTCATTCCCAGCTGGTAATATGGTGATGCTTTAGTCCTGGCTAAGCGATTCAATTTCAATTCAATTCAGTTATTCATATAGCGCCAATTCACAACACAAGTAATCTCAAGGTCCTTTACAGTTCAAGCAGATCATACAGTCATTTGATTAAAAGTTTTCTATCTAAGGAAAACCAGTTGATTGCATCGACTCATTGACTCTAATAGCAATCCCTCCCTCAAATGCAATCCTTCACATCCAGCGCATCCAGCCAGCCAGAGCCAGAGAAAAAGAACCACACTGGAAAAAAGGCAGATCTCAAGCATCAACAAACAAGGGTGTTGACGAAAACAGCACAGTAGATATTTCTTTCCAGGATGGTGTCACAACCAAACAGGAACAGAGCGAGGCAAAGTTACTATGAGAAAAAGCAGGAGAGCATGATGTTAGAGATGAGAACTAACAGATTCTGCAGATTTGGGAGAATAGAATGAAGCAGAATGATGAAAAGGGTATCCCTAATGTCCTCCAGAAATCTAAGCCTAAAGCAGCATAACTATAGAGATAGCTCGAAATAAACTGAGACCTCTAACTATAAGTTTTATCAAAAAAGGAAAGTTTTATGCCTAGCCTTAAAAGTAGAAGTAGACAGGATGTCTACCTCAAGGACCAACACTGGTAGTCAGTTCCATTGCAGGAGAGTAAGCCTGATGATAACTATAAAATCTGCCTCTATTTTTAGAAATTCTAGTAAACCTCTTAGTAAACCTGCAGATTGAGAGCTTAACATTTAGAGGACATAAGGAACCATCATATCTCTGATATAAGATGGAGTTTGGCTATTTAAGACTTTATATGTGAGCTGGATTTAAAATTCTATTCTGAATTTAACAGGAAAAATTGAAGAGAATCCAGGATGGGAGAGATATGATCTCTTATATTTTTTATTTCTCATCAGAACTCTGGCTGCAACATTTTGGATCAGCTGAAGTTTTTAACTACAGTTTGTGGATCTCCTGATAGTAAAGAATTTCAATAGTCCAGCCCCTTGAAGTAACAAAATGCATGGACTAGTTTCTCAACATCAAATTTTGTGACAGATTCATCAGATGAAAGTTAGTTGAAATTCTAGAAACACTTTCATATGAGATTTAAACAGACAGGTCCTGATCAAAAACAACACCAAGATTTTCTCACCTTATTATCTGAAATCAGTTTAATCCCCATTCTCAAATGAAAGGACTGGCTAATCAGCTTATTTTTCAAAGACTCTGGTCGACAAAAAACTATAACTTCTGTGTTGTCTGGATTCAGAAGTAGAAAGTTAAAAGTCATCCGGGTTTTACAGTCTTCAAGATATGCCTGTAATCTATGTAATGTGGTTAGCTTCATCTGGATTTATAGACACATATATAGCTAGGTATCATCAGCATAATAAAGCAAAAGAAAGAGCAGCATACTTCTCCTCATTAATAGAGGAGAATAAGAATAACCCTGCGATTTTAATACAGTTGCCAAACTCACCGAGAGCCATAGCCTCTGTTGAACCATCCATTCCACCTGCTCTTAGCAGCAATGATTTTATGGGATTCTTTTTAAATAAGATTGATCTTATTAAAAATAAAAGATCATAAGCACTCCTCTTATCCGCTATGATTGTACTCCTCAGGAAGTCATGGAATCTGAACCGGGTTTAGACTGCTTTGATCCAGCTGAACTGAACTGAATTAGCAAAATTATTGTCTTCATCTAAGCCTTCAACTTGGTATGTTAGATCCAGTTCCAACCAGGTTATTTAAGGAGGTATTCCCTTTGATCTCCTCCTCCATTTTGTGGATGTGATTAATCTATCTCTGTTACAGGGATATGTACCTAAAGCTTTTAAGGCTGCTGTAATTAAAACCCCTCTGCTTTTAAGAAAAAACCGCCTCTTGGACCCAGATGACTTGGGTTAATTATAGACCTATATCCAATCTTCCTTCTTATCCAAAATTTTGAGAAACTACAAGCCAAACAAGTTTGCCATCACTTACACCATAATGAATCCTTTTTGAAGAGTTTCAGTCTGGCTTTAGAGCTCATCATAGCACTGAAACAGCTTTGGTGAAAGTCACTAATGATATTCTCATGGCCTCAGATAATGGACTTGTATCTGTGTCCTCGCCCTGTTAGATCTTAGTGCTGCATTTGATACAGCTGACCATACTATTCTTTTAAGAAAGACTTGAAATATTTTGTTTGAATTAAAGGAACAGCACTAGACTGGTTTAAATCTTATCTATCTGATCTAATTCAGTTTGTTCATGTTAATGATAGATCTTCCACATGCTCGGTTGTTACCTGTGGAGTACCACAGTGGGATCAGTGCTAGGACCACCTCTCTTTACTTTATACATGCTCCCAATTGGTAGAGTTATTTGACAGCATGGGATTAATTTCCACTGTTATGTTGATGATGAAGCTGATTAGCCAGTCACTTCATTTGGATGAAGGGATTAAACTGATTTTCAGATAGTCTCTGATAAAAGTAAAAAATCTTGGTGCTGTTATTAAAGTTTTTTTGATCAGGACCTGTCATTTAAATCCCATATCAAAGAGGTTTCTAGAATTTCCTTCTTCATCTGAGGAACATTGCAAAATTAGAAATCTCCTGTCCAGGGGGTGATGCTGAGAAACCAGTCCATGCATTTGTTACTTCAAGCTGGACTATTGTAATTTTTACTATCAGGAAGTCCACAAAATGTAGTTAAAAAGCCTTCAGCTGATCCAAAATGCTGCAGCCAGAGTTCTGATGAAAATTAAAAGAGAGATCATATCTCTCCTATCCTGGCTTTTCTCTTCATTGGCTTCCTCCTGTTAAATCAAGAATAGAATTTTAAAATCCTCCTTCTCACATATAAAGCCCTTAAATGGCCAAGCTCCATCTTATATCAGAGATCTGATTGTTCCTTATGTTCCTAACAGAGCACTTCGCCTCAATCTGCAGGTTTACTAGTGGTTCCTAGAATTTCTAAAAGTAGAATGGAGGCAGATCTTTTAGTTATCAGGCTCCTCTCCTGTGGAACCAACTACCAGTTTTAGTCCGAGGAGGCAGACACTCCTGTCTACTTTTAAGGCTAGGCTTAAAACTTTTCTTTTTGATAAAGTTTTATAGTTAGAGTGTCTCTGGTTATCCTGAGCTATCTCTATAGTTATGCTGCTATAGGCTTAGACTTGCTGGAGGACATAGGGACCCCCCATTTCATCATTCTGCTTCATACTCTCTCTCTGTTCTCCTATTCTGCAGAATCTGTTGTTCAATCTCTAACCTTCTGCTCTCTGCTTTTCCTCAGAGTAGCTCTTTGCCTCGTCTGTTCCTGCTTGGCTGTGACGCCATCCTGGAAAGAAACATCAGCTGTGCTGCTTCCATCAACACCCCTTGTTTATAGATGTTGGAGATCGCCTGTTTTCCAGTGTGGTCCTGTTTCTCTGACCTGCGACTGAGTGGATGTGCTCTCTTCGCCCCCTCTGGCATGGGAGCTGCCTTGGAGCTCGTCTGCCTGGCTGTGTGTTTCCTGACGGGCCGCTTTTACAGCTGCTTTTATGTTCCCTGCTTCCGCCTCCTTTGAACCCCAGTCGGCCTCGCAGATGGCCGCAGTCACACTGAGCCTGGTTCTGCTGGAGGTTTCTTCCTTGTTAAAAGGAGTTTTTCCTCTCCACTGTCGCTAGCATGCATGCTTAGTGTGAGGGATTGTATTTGAGTCAACGAGTCAATGCAATCAACTGGTTTTCCTTAGATAGAAAAAACTTTGTATCAATTTGACTGTATGATCTGGTTGAACTGTAAAGTGCCTTGAGATGACATGTGCTGTGAATTTGGCGCTTATATAAATAAACTGAATTGAATTGAATTAAATAATAGAAAAAATTAATCCCATGCTGTCTAATAACTTTACCCATTGGGAACATATATAAAGTGAAGACAAGTGGTCGTAGCACTAATCCCTGTGGTACTCCACAGGTAACCTTTCAGCATGAGGAAAATTTTTGATTAACGTGAACAACCTGAAGTTGATCAGATAGATAAGATTTAAACCAGTCTAGTGGTGTACCTTTAATTCCAACAAAAATATTCAAGTCTTTCTAAAAGAATATTATGGTCAACTGTATCAAATGCAGCACTGAGATCCAGCAAGCGGAGCACAGATACAAGTCCATTATCTGAGTCCATGAAAATATCATTTGCAACCTTCACCAGAGCGGTTTCAGTGCTATGATGATGAGCTCTCTAAAGCCAGACTGAAACTCTTCAAAAACGTTCATTATGGTGTAAGTGGTCTCACACTTGTTTGGCAACTACTTTCTAAAAGAATTTCAGATAAGACAGGAAGAAAGGATATAGGTATATAATTGACCAAGTCATTTTGGATCGAGAGACGGTTTCTTAAGAAGAGGTTTAATTACAGCAACCTTAAAAAGCCTTTGGTACATATTCCTTTAACAGAGAATGATTAATCACATCTAAAATGGAGGAGGAGATCAAAGGGAATACCTCCATAAATAACCTGGTTGGAACTGGATCTAACATACAAGTTGAAGGCTGATGAAGACAATAATTTTTGCTAACTGTGAAAGTTCAACTGAATCAAAGCAGTCCAAACCCGGTTTGGATTCCATGATTACCTCAGATGCTGTCCCACCCTTCAGAGACAAACCATTCGTGGATAGAGGAGTGCTATTGATCTTATTTTTAATAAGATCAATCTTATTTATAATTAATCCCATAAATCATTACTTCTAAGAGCAGGTGGAATGACGGTTCAACTAAGCTATGGCTCTGGGTGAGTTTGGCAACTTTATTAAAAAAGAAATCTAGGATTATGCTTATTCTCCTCTATTATTGAGGAGAAATATGCTTGCTTCACAAAGGGTCCTCTTATACAGCAGTAAACTATTATTCAAGACTAGGTAGGATTCCCATAGGCCTGTGGAGCGATATTATTTTCTCCAGTTTCCTAGCATTTTACTTTTAAAGTGTGCAGCTCTGCATTAAACCAAGGAGCAAGCTTTCTATTTTTGACGGTTTTCATTTTCAAAGGAGCTGCCTTGTCTAAGGCAGTATGCAGAGAAATCTCAGCAACCCCATTAACAAAACCATCAACCTGTGAAGGGGCATAAACTAAGCTTTTGCACTCTGCAGCACTGCTCAGCAACACAGAGGAGAGAGAAAGTAAATCAGATACTTTAAAGTTTATAACTGGACTATTTGATAATGATGTGCTAAAATCAAACCTTTCTTTTGGTGGAGGAGAACTCTGTTAAAGTACTCCTGAAGGTAATTAGAAAGTGGTCAGAGAGGACAAGGTTGTGAGGAAATACAGTTATTTCTTCAAATTCTATGCCGTATGTCAGCACAAGATCCAAAGTATGAAGATGAGAATGTGTGGGACTATTCACATTTTGAACAAAGCCAATAGTGTCTAAGATAGCATTAAAGGCTGCTCTTAAGCTATCGCCTTCAATGTCAGCATGGATGTTAAAAAATCTCCTACTATGATGACCCTGTCAGATGTAATTACTTTCCTTTCCTCTGGTTTGAGATTAGAAAGAGGTGGTTTAGCGCTGGACAGGGTAGCTGTTATTTTCACTCTGAGTTGCTCTGCCTCTTTTTCAGCCAGATTTGGCCCTGATGGCAGATTCAGTGGCAGTGATCAGTTGTACAATGAGTATTTGTTGTGGAGAAATGGCAAAATTCATGCCTTTACTCAGTACATCTGTCTCTGGCTTTGTTGGCAATCTGCTAGACAAGTTTTGAATCCACTTGTCCTAGACCTAGATGTTGGTGGCCTCCTCTGGTATATTGTTATATACTTTAAATGCTGCTTTCTCTTGTAATTTATTGAAATTAGCTTTTTGCTTTTCTTTTGTTTTCTGGCGCAATGAAAGCTGGAGCTTATCAACAAACCTAAAGACTTCTTTAAACAATTTTTAATCGAGAAGGTTGGCATCTTCTGCCTAGTCTAATCTATTTTGTGAGAGAGACCATGGGTGGTGATGTGAGTCTCTCTTACCCTCTAACTAAGCAGCTTGTTGTGCGCATTCCTAAGAATCTCTTTTTCCATATGTCCCTTGATGGTAGGCTTCAGTTTTAAGCTGTTGGTGACAAGTCTTTGCTTTCTACTTCTCAAATTGAAACTAAGATGGTTCCTATAATCTGCAAATTTCATTTTATTTATTTTGATTTGATTTTATCATACTCATGCACTACCCAAAGGGTGTCCTTTCTAAAATGGCGTGCAATATGCTGGTGAAGA
The DNA here is from genome assembly GCA_018398635.1 of Cyprinodon brontotheroides. NCBI lineage: Eukaryota > Metazoa > Chordata > Actinopteri > Cyprinodontiformes > Cyprinodontidae > Cyprinodon > Cyprinodon brontotheroides. The sequence goes on from JAGKQL010001020.1 coordinate 184,687, forward strand.
TTCTCAGCCATCTAGGTCATAGTCATTCTAAAAGAATTAAAAAACAAAACATTGGAATTTGTTTTCCAGGTTGGAAGGCATTTCACTTCCCATCAACAAAGCTTTCTCAATTGAAAATATCTGGAGTAGCATTAAGGTCCAGGCATAAAGTTCTACATAACAATTTTACACAAAAAAATCACACTGAAGCATTTTGATGGTGACAAAACATTTTTTAAGAAAATGTTCTTTAATTTTTCAAAATTTCCATGACTTGTCTGTGGGATTTCACGGACTGGGTTTCAGCAGGGTTAGCATTATTCAAGTTAGCCAAGCTTACCCTTGTAAATGCTAATTTTAATTTTTACATTGCCAAACATTGTGTGTGGACTTAACCAATAGTTGCCAGACTTTATGAGGAATAACAGGAAGAGAATCGGTGTGCAATGTGCTCAAAGATGGTGAGTGTTGTGGCCATTTATCCTAAATCTTCACAATTTTTTTTCCTAACAGTTCATTTTTATTCTTTTGTATGTAAAATATCCATCCATCCTTTTTCTAACATGCTTAGAAAAGTGGGGTCATAAGGGGAACTGGGGCCTATCTCCAGCAGTCAATGGGCAAGAGTCCACCCTGGACAGGTCACCAGTCCATCACAGGGCAACACACACACACACACACACACACACACACACACACACACACACACACACACACACACACACACACAGAACTAATGAACCCAACAGTCATGCTTTTGGACTGTGGGAGGAAGCTGTAGTACCCAGAGAGAACCCACACATGCTCAGGGAGAACATGCAAACCTTATGCAGAAAGACCCCGGGCCAGCGAATTCAACTCCCAGAATCCTTCTTGCTGCAGGGCAGCAGTGCTACCCAATGTAGCCACTGAGTAGTCCATATGTAAAAATATATTTAAGTTAATTTAGAACCACATTTAGTGATATATTTTTTATGTTTGGAATTGTTTAGATTAAGCTGTTAATTGTTAGACCCTCCCATTAATTTGAGTAAATGAGTGGATTGTTTGTGAATGTCTGATGTGGACAAGAGGTTTTGTAAAATTATTTTAAAAAAATTTTAGAGGTTCAAACATTAAATTAACATTATTTTTCGTTTACTGTGTTTCAAGACATTTTTAGTAATTAATTTTCCTTTGCTTTTACAATAAATAAGCCAAGTCAGAAGTATGTACAAAGCCAGAAACCACCTGTTACCACCCATGACCACTGTTGGAAATGTTAGAATTTTCTGGAACAGAAGGCTCCGACATTTAAGTCAAAATATAATTATTTTTTGTGTTTTTGGACCTGCTTGAAAAGTTTGGATATCGGAAAAGCTTGGAAGATTGGATGATCAGAATTTGATGACTTCACGGAAATAATTTAGTGAAGACGCACAAAGTTTGTGAGTAAATGCAATACTTTGTTGGAAAGAGCAAAGATGCTGAACTGCAAAGTGAAAAGTTGGTTTTGGAAATTTTTCTTTTGGACTTGGAGAAAAAAATTGTGTTGAAAATTGATGAACAAGATGAAGGAGTTCGAAAAGAAAACTATTTAATTTAATAAAAAGGCGAAGAGACAAACTTGGCGTGCTGAGATGAAAAAGAAATTAAATTCATGCTTTAATTGGTGCTGGAGAATCAAAATCCTCCATACAATACATATGACAATCTTTAATAGCTATTTAGCAGAGTTTATGGAGTTGCAATCTTCAGCTCAAAGACTGCTTAATGATGATGAAAAACCGATCACAGCAATTGATATGAACGAAAGCTGATCAGTTTTAAAAAGTTTTTGGATTAAATCAAAAATTGGATGGATGGAGATCCAGATGCACAGAAGAGTGAAGTATGTTCAGTCTTTGACTTTGAATCAAATGCGTTATCTTATGACCATAACATTAAGCAAGATGCCAGCATCTCAGACTGTGCAAACAATCGGCAAAGAGCTGATTCAGCTAAACCAGTCTAGCACGGCGTCCAGTATGAGTAGCGCAAGTGCGCGGAGTAAGAGTTTCCGTGAAGCTTCAATGGCACTGATGGAAGCTGATGTGGAAAGAGCTGCTCTGAAAGCAGAGGTGGATGCGCTGCAAGAAAAAAATGCGTTCAAGATGAAAGAACTTCAGTTAAAAACCAGGAAAATAAGCATTGGCTTTGAGAATCAAGCTGGTGAACGCAGATGCAATGATTGAAATGTTCAACTCTATGTAAGATCAGAAAAGTCATGTTTCCAGCACTGGTTTTGCCAATACAGCAGTTTCTGCAACATTTACTGAGTTCATACCAGCTGCTACAGCTGGTAGCAGTTTTAGGCTTCAAGAACACAAAAAAGATTATCTACTCTTGCACCTTTGCCAGTGCCATGAGAGACACCTATTAATGACACTTTAAAAGTAAAACCAGAAGGGGAAAGCTCCAGACAAATATGTTCTCAGGCTGATGTTGATAGTAATGTATTAACAGAGATTATTGTATCCCTTTTTTGTCTGAGTAGTCCAAAAAAAAAACAATACACCAAATTATCAACCAGTGTTATCTCCAAAGCCTAGAAAAAAACGTCATAAACCTCACTTGGATTCAATTTAGACTCGAAAGGAGATTAGTAGGGGTACAGCACTTAGTAAAAGATTTTCCGACAATAATGAAACACTGACAACCACTAGAATTGAAAAACTTTGAGTGCATATTTTCAATATCTTTTAGAACCTTGGCACAACACAACTTAAATTCTGTTTGTTCACTTTCCACATTCATTGCCTATCAATAATGACACCCCATAACAGACAACCCGAGTTCCAAAAAACTAATTTTAGGGACAGGCTTAGCACGTGCGCTGGCTGCTGTTCATTCTTAATCCCCCACCTCCCCCCGCTGGCCAGTGTAAATTGTGGTAGCATTGGTTTGGGGTTTCACCCCATTATGCACCCAGCAAATCAGCCGCCTCCCTGTCCTTCTCGCACACTGTAGTCCTCCTGCTCTCCCCCTCCCCTACCCGATATTTGCTTGCACATGCGCAAATGAGCTACGGGTACAGGTCAGTTACTCACTCCGCTCTTGTGCGCTCGGACATCTACTGCTCAGCCCGTGCCCTCTATAACAGTGAGAAAGCGTATAAAACTAGCAATAAGTAAATAAGTCAAATCATTTGTTTGTGAATGAAAAGGGGGATATGTGAACTGTAACATTATACTGTTAAAGCAACTTTTAGTGTGTTTTTGACATAGTTATGTAGCTAAGTGGATGAGGTGGTGATTGTGTATGGCTTGTCAATTTTAAGACATGAAGAGAAAGTCCACAGACATCTCTTCTTATTTTAAGAAGAGAATTACAGCAGAAACAGAGAAAGAGTGTCATGGTCCTGGCACTGGCGGTTTGATTGCTTATTCCACCCACCTGTTTAGCTCAGCACAGCCTGTTCTCTCATCATTGCTTAGCCCTTTCACCTGGTACCTCATCGGCTCTCAGATCTTCTAGTAAACAAACTTGGTTCTGGTTGGACTTCGGCTTAGATCTCCCTTTCTGGCAAAACCTGCTCCTCGGCGTCGTTTGGCTTCAGCGCCGCTCTCCTCACTGCACTTCGGGGGCCATGCCCGCTGGAGTCGGAGGACCATCTCCTTCGCAGATTCCTCTCCACCCTCTGGGATCAGACTGAACTCTGAACCAGGTCAGTGACTTTAGCTCTTAACTGTTACCAGCCATCCATTCTTAGTCACTGACCTGAGTTTCTGTTTCCACAGAGGATCCGTGTAATCCGCCCCGCTGACGTGCCGTTGCACGCTGCTTTTTAAATAAAGTCTGTTGTAAAACTTCCAGCTCTGTCTGTTGAATATTGGGTCCAAGGTTTAGAGCCCCTTTACAGAATAATCTGGCCAATTATGGATCCATCGACAGACAGATCCTGGCGCGAGGGCGTTGACCAGAAGATTACTCAGCTAGAATCCACGGTTACTGAGATTCTCGCTCACCTGCACATCCAAACTTCAGCTGCCTCTGATCCTTCCCACACAGCTGCGCCCGTGTCCACCGTTCCGCCCAATGTCTCTGCTTTTCATGAACCTCGTTTGCCTACCCCAGAGCTTTATAGGGGAGAAACAGAGCAGTGCAGAGCCTTTTTAACCCAGTGTGAAATTCACTTCGGGTTACGGCCCTCCTCGTTCCCTTCTGACCGGGCCAAGGTGGCTTACATAATTTCACTATTAGCTGGTAGGGCAAAGTTATGGGGGACGTCGGAGTGGCAGAATAATTCCTACCTGTGTGACTCTTACAAGAATTTTTCAGAGGAATTAGAGTTTTCAGCCCCGTTCTTCCCAGCCGTGAGGCCTCTCGAGGACTACTGACTCTTAAGCAAGAGAGTCGGTCTGTGTCCGAATATATAATTGATTTCCACCTGCTGGCAGCTGAGAGCCCTTGGAATGAGGAAGCTTTGATGGACATTTTCATCACTGGGCTTGGCGAGAGGATTAAGGACGAGCTCTCCACCCGTGATTATCCTCGCTCGCTAAAGGAGCTGGCCACCCGGATCGACCTTCGCCTTAAGGAGCGACGCGGAGAGCGGGGCCCACCTGTTCATCACTACACCTCCTCTTCCGGCATGGAGGATTCACAGAACGACTTCGGAGTCTCCTCGTTCCTCTGGACCAGAACCCATGCAGCTGGGACGTGCTCGGCTCTCCAGGGAGGAGAGGGATCGTCGTCTCAGTCTTCGGCTCTGTCTGTACTGTGGCGGAGAGGGCCATTGGTCGAGTCACTGCCCGGTAAAAGGACAGGCTCAGTAGGATTGGGGAGGCCGAGCCAGACTATCTGCCTCTCCAGAATGTATGCTCTCTGTGACTCTGTCTGTGTGCTCTCGCAGCCATAGTTTGTCTGCCTTTTTGGACTCATGAGCTGATACCGAGTTCATGGATGGGGCTCTGGCCAGACGACTCGGCATCATGCAGCTTCCTGCTCGGAACTCCCACAAGGTAGTAACCTTAGATGGGCACCAGCTTAGTCAGTCCTCCCTCCTAACAGAGCCTGAGGAACTGGTAGTGGGTGGTAATCATGTTGAAAGATTGTCTTTTCTTATTATCGAGTCACCTCAGGTTCCTGTCATCTTAGATTCAACCTGGTTAACCAAGCACAACCCACATATTGATTGGCAGAGAGTGGAGGTGTTAGGTTGGTCCTCTTCCTGTTCAAGCTCCTGTTTGCGTTCAGCTAAGTCCTGGACGCCAGTTTCCTTTGAGGACTCAGAGTTTTATCCAGACCTTTACAAGGTTCCGGAGGAGTATTTTGACCTCCGTGAGGTGTTTAATAAGGGAAGGGCCATAGCCCTACCCCCCCACAGACCTTTTGATTGTTGGATCGATTTACTGCCCGGGACCACCCCTCCCAGGGGCAAGTTATACTCCTTGTCTGCCCTGGAATCTCAGGCCATGGAGAAGTCTATCTCCGAGTCTCTCAGAGCAGGAATCATTCGTCCCTCCTCCTCTCCTGCTAGCGCGGGGTTCTTTTTTGTGGGAAAGAAGGATGGATTCCTTCTGCCTTGCATTGACTATAGGGGGCTAAATGACATAACGGTTAAGAATCGCTACCCCATTCCCCTTATTAACTCTGCATTTGATCAAATTCAGGGGGCTAAGATTTTTACGAAGCTCGATCTCTGCAACACTTACCATTTGGTTAGAATCCGGGAGGGTGATGAGTGGAAGACCGCATTCAACACCCGCTTACCGGTCACTATGAGTACCTGGTGATGCTTTTTGGGCTCACCAATGCGCCAGCGGTTTTCCAGAACCTTGTCAATGAAGTACTCAGAGACATGGTAGGTCACTGAACTAATTTTACACCAGAAAAATATTGTCTATTTCAGCTGAGTGCACTGTTGTTGTTGTTTTTTACAGATCAGATCTGTTAAAAAAAAAAAAAAATAGCAACAAAAATTGGCTGAGGGACTGAGAAGAAAAAAAATTAGAAATCCACAGGAAAATGTATTCTTTAAGTTTTCCTTTTTTTGGATTGGCCTTCAGCATTGGGAACATCCTGCATCAAAATTTCCGGTGGTTTCTAGTCCAGATCGTAAAAAAAAAGCCTTCACACAATTGTGTATAGCAATTATTTCAGTTGGAAAGTAAATCATCTAATCATCCTAAATTTAATTGTTTTCCCCTCATTTGTACAGAAAACAAAAGAATACACAAAACAAAGTAAAATTATCAGTTTTTGTGTGCTTCACTGTCTAAACAGTCATTATGGTCAGTAATCAACACTTGTGTCTGAAAAGAGCGATCCAGGAGACCTTTGAAAGGCTAATTTTACATAAAATCCTTGTGAGGGTTTTACAGCAATACTACAAATATGGTGCAACTAGTTTGCAAGTACATTTCTTTTTAATAGCACATGTGGGTGTGTTAGCCTACTTCTCACTGTGCTAGTGCTTCAAATAAATCATGACCAGCTAATAAAATCATGTCGCCTACAAAACAGTATATGCTGACTGGATTGACATCTAAAAAAAAAGTATTTCATTCATGTGAACTCACCAGGATATTATTCAACAAAAAATACAGCAAATCTTCTTGCTCAACTTCTTACATCTTGTGTCTCTACAATACAAATATAATAATCAAAATCAAGTTTCCACTAGATATCTTAAGCATTCAAAAACAATGGTGAATGTTTCAAAAGTTACCTTGCTCCATGCAGACAGATTCCTTGTAGGAAAAGCATGCTAGCTCTGAGCATATCATGCAGCATACATGTGCTGAGTCGGGAGAATCTGTTGCTTTAGCATGTCTAATGATCAAGGTAATTTTATCTAATTGATAACAAAACTAAAATATGTTCATGGTGAACAAAGTAACTGCAAGACCATGATATAAAGGGGGAGAGGTGGGTAGCGCTGTGGCTAGCTGTGCTCAGTAGCTAACAGGTTAGCCTATTTTCGCTTGGTCAGTTAGCAATATTAAACTTAACTACTTTTAACTTCATGTCAACAACAGCCCTTTGTTTTCTACAAGTAGAATAACTGTTGTTTTATTGTCTAAATAAATATTTGTTTTATTTGTTTATTTGTTCCTTTTAAGCTGAGACTTTTTTGTCACCTCGGTAAATAGCAGGGCTCAGTCTGTCTTAGTAGGCAGTGCTTTCCTTTAAGACAGACAATGATTGTTTTTTTTATTTTAACAGTGTCCTGTATGGCAATTGCCACACTGCTCCACTTTCATGCATATAAATTGCTTTATTATAATTATGCAGAGTTTTACATTTGATATGGACACTGCAATGTAAATAGAGCAGAAAAACAGAAGAAAATAAGAAAGAAAAGAAAAAAAGAGAAAAGATGAAAGAAGGAGGAGATAGAAAGGAGACAATGAGAAAACATTTTCAGTCTGCTTCATCACCTGCAACGGCATGTAAAAAGAACAGTACATCTGAAAGACATGGTACGAGACATACAATAAAGCAACACCTTGAAACTATCGCTGAAGTAGTACTATTAAGTCTGCCATGTACTCTGTGTTACCTGAAGATAAGAATGTGGGCTTTCTGTATGGAAGTGAATCTCTGAGTACCCGTGGAACCAAGCACCTGTAGTTGTTTTTCAAGAGGGTGCACTTGTGCATGTAAAGTTTATCCATAGAGAAAATGCTCAATAGTGGTTGTGGAGAGCCTAACAAGCGCACCCCCCCAAAGCACTGAGTCCAGCCAAAAGGGACCCCAAGAGCAAAGGCACCAAGGAGGGGCCAGCCCAGGAAATCAGACCCCCATCAAGTGTGGAGGAGAGACAACCCCGAGGAAGTCCCCCAGCCACTGCAATGCTCTGCCGGCAGCCGGCCACCCTGAAGTTAATCTGGTCCTGGGCCCCAGGGATCCTATGCCCCAGGGGTGCCTGACCCCCAGACAGGAGCCCCAGCAAGGCCCTGCGGAGAGGCCACCAGGAATGAGCCAGCAGCCACCAGGGCGCCCACCCCCAAACCCTGAGCTCCACCAGTGCACCAGCGAGCCCCGGTGCCAGCCAGTGGAGGAAGAGGAGGATGGGGGGAATGGGCTCTGTACTTAGCGGAGACTTGAGAAGTGTTTGGGAGAGGGCGCAGTTCGGATCCCAACCTGGGAGAAAAAAAAAAACTCACAATCTCGATGACGCCTTCCATCCCTAGTGCCCCCACTCGCACCACAGAAGAAAAAAAAACAAAAAAAAAAACGTAGACATACATTCACACATAACACTCACATCCAATACTACCAGAACCTAAATTACAGATGGGGGAGGGAGCGGCGACACCGCCACACAAACCCATCTCCTTCCTGTTTCGAGCCCAGCCCTCCACCCCGCACACTGACCGGACCATCCCCGGCAAGAGCCTGCCCCAGGATCGGGGTCCACCCATCCCACACAGGCCACCCAACCAGAACCGCCCCCCCCAACTACTTCAACCAGACACTACATGCCCCTTCTTCCAACTTTCTTTGGGGAGAGCAGAAGTGATAGCCCCACCACCGGCAGGCCACCTAGGCACCGCAGCCGGCCCTGCCAAAGCCACAGAGCAGGCGGCTCACTCTTCCTCCAGGCCCCAGACCCCAGGCGGCAGCTGGGGAAAAAGGGTGTGAGAAGACCCCAATCCTCCCTGGGCCTGCTCAGATGTGGTGTTGTTGCGTGTTGCTCTCAGATGTAATTAAAACTGGGAGTACCAAGGGGGGTGTCCAGCACAGTTCACCCCCCCTCCGGGAGATAGACGGTGCCAGCGCACCCCCCCATTCGACAACCCAGAACCCTCAATGTCTAAATGCGAGAGGGGATGGGGGAGCTGACTGTGGTAAGGCCAATAAAATAAGCCCCCCCCCGGGTGGCCTTGACCCCCACCCACAGAAAATGCCCTATATAGATATTTGTTGTGAAAATGTTGTAGGTGGAAGTGTCTAAAATGCAAAATAAAATTGGGGTGGGGGACATCATCAGAAGGTGGGACCCTCCAGTAACGACCTCCTCCCCAAAAACCTACATGTGTGGCAGTGTGATGGAGCAGGCAGAGGGAGGATGTTGGGGATTGGGAGCAAAGGACTGGGGTGCTTAATTCACTCCCAGGGAGCCAGCTCCCCTGCTGACTTCAATAGGCACCCCCATTCCCCGAGAGCCCCTCCGGAGTGGGGGCCCCCACCAGTCTCACTACCATAGCCCGGGGACCAGGGACCAGCAGCAGGACTCCACCAGCCAGCTGGGCACAGGGCGTACTTTGATGTCACCCCAACCACCCATCCTTTCATCAATGTAAAAAAAAAAAAAAAAATTATAATAATAATTAAAATAAATAAATTACTAAAAAAGGGGGGGGAGACAACCCTGGCCAGCCAGTCCATGTGAAGCATGCAGAGCCCCCACCCCAGCGCGAAGCCCCACCAGGGTACGGGCACGGACCAGGACTGAGACAGGGGAGCCAGACCCAAAGCCCTTCTAAAATCACTCTTCCCTCCATCACCACCCCTCGCCCCCCTGCAGAGATGTGATCCCTCCCCTGCATTAACATTCACACCACTCACCACACAAGCGACAAAAGACATCATGGCCAGATCATTCCTACTCCCCCTCCCTCGCCTTCCCCACTAGCAGAGTGCAAACCCCTGAAGGTAAGCATCTGCCCTAGGTGTTAATGTCCACGCCCCCCCAGCCCAACAGGCCCCGGGGCACCCCAGCACACCAGAGGCCACGGCAGGGCCGGACAGCCCCACCGGGGCCCCCGCCTGAGGGCAACGCGCCCCAGGGATCCAAGACCCCTAAGACCCACCCCGGACCCACCCAGCAGCAGCACAGCTACCAGGCCAGTAGCCCATGTCCGCCATCCACGGAACCCCTCCAAGAGCACTGCATGCGGCCGTGGGACCCGCCCCAAGGCGCCCCAGGCCCCGCCCCGATGGGGGGGCAACAGACCCCAGGGCTAGACCCGCCAGGCACCCCGCTCCAAGCGCCCTCCCAAGCCCACCAGGACCCAAGGATCCCCGAACCAGCTCCTGCGCCCCATAGGACGCGCTCCACAGCCCCCCACTACACTAAGTGATGGAGCTGATCAAGGGAGCCCAGAGAGATCGGTCTGATGGGGATACAGATGCTGTCTCAAGATGAATGTGATCCAACAACAGATCTCTGTACTGATTGGATGCTGAGTCTGTTCTTACTTTTCCAACTATCATAAGGATAGTTCTCTTTGAGATATACATAACACAGTGAAAGCCATGCAAACTGATTTTTTCTTCCATAAAGCTTCCCCTCAAAGTCACCCAGCAAGCACACTGAAGGGGAAAGTGAGATTTTACAACCCAGGCACAATGATAGATCCTTACATACCTGTACCCAGAACCTCTGAACCGGTGTGCATAAGCATAACACTTGAATATAATTATCAAGATGATTGCCTGCGCACTGTGGACAGATGTTAGATTGCGCAAAACCCATCTTGAATAATCTTTGACCTCTATAGTGCACTCTGTGGATGATTTTGTATTGTATTAGTTGTAAATTGGGGTTTCTAGTCATGTTAAAAGTTCTTAGACATATCTGAGCCCAGATGTTTTGTTCAAAACTGGCTGGATAAATCCTCCTCCCATTTAGTAATAGGAAGAGATATTGTATCATCCAGTTTAGTCAGTGTCCTGTATAATTTAGACAGTAGTTTTGGGGGGTTTAACTCTAGAAACTCTTGATATATTAGTTGGAATTTTTAATCCCATCAATATGCTTACATTTGTTTCTAATTATAGCTTTAATTTGCTCATATTCTAAGAATTTTTGTTAATGCCATATTGCAAATTTAATCTAGAAAATGTGATAAACTCTGTACCTTAAAATAAATGATCCAGATATGGCCACCTTTATTCTTCAGTACGGAAAGTTTATCATATTCTTTTTTGTAGAATGTCAGAGTTATTTCCAGATTGGTGTACAACTGCACCGGGATAAGTGATGACTTTGTCATTTTAAGAAATTAACATCATGCTGTCAGGAAGAGCTGATGTTAATATTTTTAAAACATGTGGGTGCCGCTTGATATTAGAGCTAATAAACGGCAAATCTGAAATTATGATATTACTGCATATTTCCTGTTTTGTGTCTATCCAGGGTTCATCTAAGGGATTATGTTTTATCCATTTAGAGATGTATAGTAATCTATTTGCTAAGTAGTAGTGTTGGAAGTTAGGTAAATCTAGTCCCCCTCTGTCTTTAGTTTTTTGTAGTGTCTTTAAGCTGATACGAGGGGGTTTGTCCTTCCAAAGAAATTTAGAGATGGAAGAATCTAGAGATTTAAACCAATCGGGTGATGGTTTATTTGGGATAATTGAAAATACCATAATTTTAATTGAGGCTACCCTACCCATAAGGGAGATTGGAAGCGATTTCCATCTTTCAATGACTGTTTAAACGTTTGTCTTCTTAGATATTATTATCATTGTTTGGGCAACCACAATGTTTTACATCACATAGCAACTTTCATCCAATCATGTAATAAAGCCTGTCCTGGATGTTATCTGTCTTAGGTTCTATTCCTTGCTCAAATGCCTTAAGAATGACCTTAAATACAAAGGATCTTCACTAAAAACAGGAATTGCTAGAGATGGCAGATGTGTCAGTTTTTTTCTGTTTTACAAGGATCTCAGTGATTTCATTCTGCTGCTTCATAATGTAACCCATGGTTATTTAGCGGTCAGTATTTTTTTTTTTTCCAAGTTTCCTGAAAAAAGTCAATTTTTTGCTCAGTGCAGAATTTCCAGACAGACTCTGAATGCACCACACCTGCACGGCATATAATCATAGGGATCCCCAGAGCAAAGGCGCCCAAGAGGGGCCAACCCAGGAAAACACGCCCTCCCACCAAAGGGAGAGAGAAGAGGCACGACCCCAGAGGAAAACCCAGGAGCGCTGCTGGCAATCCCAGAGGCAATTTGAAGCTTTTTACATTTTCTCCATTAAACTGCTTGACGTGACACTGTTACCGGACATGCACAGTGCAGTCCAGCAAAATATGATTAGAAACCATGTTTATCTGCATTTTTGGTCGTTTCTTTCCTTTAGAAATGGTTCTTCCAGCAAGCGTAGGATCCCATTTCTAGTACACACAAGTGATAAACAGGATTTAAATGCATTTATTTTCCCAGGGAATACATAGTTAACCTTTAAAACATTGTAGTTTGGTAATCTAATTTTTTAGAGAGGGAAAAATGTAATTAAGGTATTTAGTACTGAGTAAATTGAGGGCGACACTTATGTACTCTGGTTGCAAAGCGTGTTCGGGCGTGGGGAACGTGGATGGTAAAAACGGATCGTGTAGTGACACTGGTACCCTACATTGGTGTATCCAATATAGCCTTGGGCAATCCCCGTGATTCATTGAGAGTCATAGCATAGCGCGGCTGCTCCGTGCTCAGAGGAAAAAGGTAAATGGGAGCCGAATAACATAAGTGCATTTGTAATATAATAACAAGTGTGTGAAAAGTTCTGTCTGAAATTAATGAAAATAGCTCCTTTTAAATGGTTACGCCAGTCGGATTGGCTGGGTGCTTTGGTTTCATAAAAAAGTTCTTCCACATCTCGTAATCTCTGTGTGTGGTCAATAGTTGTTTGACCTGACTTTGAAGCATTGAAACAGATTTAAATATCTATGCAGTGTGAGGACCAAAAATACGACATTCGTGACAACTGTACTCCTGCTGAAACTCCTTGAAAATGTTATAAGTACCCAGAACAGTAGTAAGAATTCCAGTATCCATTCTTTGCCTCCTTTGAGTATCAACTGTCATGTTGCTGGGCTAGAGAGTGTAGGGGCATTGGAAACCGGAGAAAGGAAACCGGAAAAAGCTGGTCCTGTTTGAAGCCATAGCCAGTTCCTGCCTAGTTTTTTTTTTGTTTGTTTTTTCCACGGACCTTGAAGGACCCAGTCAAATAACTGCACCGGTTTCTTGGAGGATGCAGACTCTGAAATTGAAAGCACTCTCTGTTTATTTGGTAATTACCAAGACAGTTAGAATTAGCTATAAGGATGGAATTTTTCTGATGGTAAAAATGTGACAAAGTTGATTGCTGCTCAGTGGCAGAGTGGGTAGCACTGCTGCATTGCAGCAAGAAAGTTCTGGGTTCAATTCCCTGTCCGCTATCTTTCAGCATGGAGTTTGCATGTTCACTCTGAGTATGCATAAGTCCCAGGTCTACAGGTACTCTTGCCTCCTGTTTGTCTCTGTGTTGCCTTGACTGGTGACATGTCTAGGCTAAACCCCGCCTTAAGCCCGTAGACAGCTGGAGATAGTGACCAGTGACCCTGCTTGGTATAAGCGGGTCAGAAAATGAATGGATGGTGTGTCAGTTTAATGTCTCTTCCTGATCACTTCTCCTTGATCCAGAAATGTTTAGAAAATAAAGACAGTTTAGCTGTAAAAATCCATTTGAATCCTAGCAGAACCACTGAAGGTCCGACTAAAATCTTCTAGCAACACGTTGTTTGTCACCAAGGATCTTAAAGCTGTAAAGATCAGGAAGGCCTTGGGGTCAGATTCCCTTTAGATCCAGTTAATGAAGAAAGCCAACAGGATCATGGGAACCCTGATCTCATCTAAGGTATCAGGGGCCTGTTTCAATAAGGAAGTTCAATCAACTCTGAGTTAAAACTTGAACTCTGGAGTTGACTTATCCTGAGATTGGAAACTCTCGGAGTTTTGGGGTTTCAGAACAGCTGAAATGAGTTAGTTCAATCAACTCTTAAATTGACTGACTCTTCTGGGTTAAGCGCGTGCACCACAACCATAAAAAGCCATTATCAATGGAGCACAGATATCAATGAGTCACCATGGCAACAGCTGCCAGACAAAAAAAGGTGTGCATATTTCTCACCAGCAGAACTGGATATGCTTATGAAAGCATATGCAGAATTTGACAAATTATGTATTTAAAAAAAAAAAGTAAACACGCCTGTACAGCGGCGAAGGAGAGAGAGTTAGTTTGGGTGAAAATAGCTGCTAGAGTCAATGCGTAAGTTTACATTTTAATTACTTTTATACAGTGTTGGGTGTAATGAATTAAGCTACTTAAGTCATATAAATACTGTAATTAAATTAAAGACTATAAAAAATAGTGGATTTAATATCAAATTTTAAAAGATATATTTTGATTTTGAACTTTGAAAATCTAGTTACACATTTTGGTCAATTTAAGATTAATTCATGCAATTGAATATTGTTTATTTGAAAGCATTAGAAGTGCAGTTTCTTGTCTCTCCTTGTATTGTTCAAGTGGTTGAGGTTGATTTGGGATTTAGAAAGTAATTAATAAGTAAGTAAAACAAATTAGTAAGTAGAACAAATACTTTCTAGAGACAGTAATTATTACATTAATCTAATTAGACTTGTTGAAGATAAAACTTGTAGTTAGTAATTAAGAACTATTTTAGAGTAACTTACCCAACTGTTATAATATCAGAGTGTGAAACTGGAAGAACAGTATTTTATTAAACCTAATTTAGTTTTCTATGATATAGGTGCAATCCTGCAGGCATCAAAAGAACATGGCAGCAGCTGAAAAATGAAATATAAAAACATATTTCAAGCAGGTAAGCCTTGAGCACATCATGGGAGTAGAGTAGCCACCTGGCTTAACAAACAGGATCATCCATAAAAGGACATGCCATTTCATTCCCTTGATGCGCTCTACGTGACTGAAATGTGTGCAATGAATACTGTCCCCTAAAGAATCAATGAGGTGTTTAAAACACCACTTCCTCTTTAAAAAGGGGAGGAGACCAAAAATAAACTCTGGATTTTCTGAAGAAAACCTGCTCCCGAAGCAGGTTAGGTTCACAGAGTAAATTCGCCATGGTAACTGACTCTGAGTATAAGTTACCTCTCTTCAGAAACGGGCTTGACTTACTCTGCTTTCTCAGGTTTAACTTACCTCCCTTTCTGAAACAGAAAAACCTAGAGTTTCCCTCATTTCAGGGTTAACAAACCTCAGAGTTTTCACTTAACCTCCTTTCTGAAACAGGCCCCTGGTCTGTTTGGATGGGTTATCATAGAACAGTCTATCAACATTCCTTTGGAGACAGAACATGAGCTGTCCACTGAGTGTTCGATTGAAGTCAGGGAGAAGATCCAGGGTTCCTTTTGGTAAGCCCAATCGTATTAAACATTAATTTATTCCTCCTTAAATCCAATTAGGAAGCGAGTGGACGGCGGGAGATGAACAGAACTCAAGATACATGCTGGGATGTATTTCAAGACTTTTCCTCTTTTTCTCAACTATTTCTTCTTGCAGTTGATGCTACTTGTGTTGTTCTGCTTCTGGATTGTGTTGCAGCTCTGGTCTTTGTCCAACACAGATTTCTCCTGGAGGAGACTAATAAACACACCCTGATCTGGACCTTCACACGTCATTATAATATGTTCTGATTTTGCTTTGTTTACTACTTTAACTTGATAGTTTTTCTGGGAATTCAGCTTTCAGCAAAAATGCTTTTCTATCTTTAATTCATTAGTTTTTATTTTATTTTTAACATGTTTCTGCACTTGCTTCAACACATCTTTTGTTCTTTATTCAGTTTTAGGAGCTGCGGTTTGTCAGAGATCAGCTGTGCTTCTCTGGTCTCATCTATGAAGTCCAACCCCTCCCATCTGACAGAACTGGACCTGAGCTACAACAACCTGAAAGATGGTGGAGTGAAGCAGCTCTGTGGTTTTCTACAGTCTCCCCTCTGCAAACTACAGGCATTGAGGTCAGTCACCATGTTTTAGTTTAGTGCTGATATTTCTGATGGTAAAGTTGTGTTGACTCTAAACTGCAGACATGGCTGATATTCTACTGATCCACACTGAGGATCTTTAATCTATAGTCTGATTTATTCTTCACTGCTTTATTCCAGTTAAAGTCTATTTCTTTTTCAAACTTAGTGTAATCCTACCCCCGTGTATCCAATGTAATTATTTTTGTATTGCAGGCTCATACGAGCACACTTCATAACCTAATAACTACTGCAAAGAAGACCACCTTGATTCACAAGAATTACTTTTCTTACCTCACAGATTTATTTTCTTACATTAGTCATTTAAGAAACCAGGTTTTCAATAATATATTTGACACTTAAAATGTATTAATTGGTCTCAGACAAATGCGGACTATCAGTGTTGATATCTTTTATATATGTCATAACATGGATAAGTTCTCCTGCATCACAAAAAGTCAAATGTCTTTACGAAAACCTCAATCCTTTGTTAATCATGATGAATTAGGCATCCATAGTTCGTTGAGCCCATGAAATTTTCAAAATAACCCTCACATCAACTTATGTGATCCAAAAAATGATTATGTCGCTCGGGAAGTCAGGACAGCCAGATTGTCATCATGGTGGCTGCGCAGTGGCCGCTGCCAATATGCTGCCAATGTGGTGGCTGCTGCCAGCAGAGCCTGCCATCGGAGAGGCTGATGGTGGCTGCTCATGGGCGGTTCTAGACAGGGGCCAATGGGGGCCAGTGCCCCTGTAAATCATGTCCTGGCCCCTGTTATGGCCCCTGTACTGAATAAATTATGCTTATAAGAAATTTAATGATGATATGCGCTGGAACAGACTTGGTTATTAATAGGTCCTTTGGATCTATTTAATTTTTTCCTTTACTAATTATTTTAAAACAGTTAGATGATAGCTTCAGTCATATTGAGATAGGATCCCATTTTTCATCTGCTAAATGTTTTTTTTTCTAAACAAATAAAAAAAGGTACTCTGATTTTTATAGCTGAATTTATCAGTTTTTCTGAGTTCTAATTCAGATTTAATAGAAAATGGTAATTTTAGCTTAAGTAAATAAATATGTAAAATTCTTAAATAATGAATGTATATTGACCTCTATAAGAAATACAATTTTTATTGAACCTACTTGAAAAGAAATTTCACTTCATGCAGCTCTCTTAATATATTTAAATACCTTGCCCTGTTTTCTATTTCATGCTTTTCTGTGCCCCCATGAAAACACGCTGGCCCCCTCCTGGCCCCCTGGTACATTTGGTCTAGATCCGCCACTGTGGCTGCTGCCAGCAGAGCCTGCCATCCCGGAGGAAGGCTGATGGTGGCTGCTGCCGGCAGAGCCTGCCATCAGAGTGGCCGTTGGTGCCCGCTGCCGGGCCCGCTGCCAGGCGCTATATAAAACAATCTAGTTAGAAGTACTATAAATAAGGCATTTGCCAAAAAACGGCAAGAAAAATACCCAAAAAATAATTTAACCAAAGAAAAGTAATTAAAAAACTACATGACAAAATAATTCAGTGACTCCGGCCAGTAATACGCCATGCCATTTGCCGGTGAGCCACAGGAACTGCTACAACAGCAGTCCTGACGAGCCATCATAACTGCCACCGGGACTGTCACCGGAACTGCTGCAACACAGCCACTGCCACGAATTGAGCTCGGCCCTGCTGGGATTTTTCGGTTTTAAGATACTCGGATTTCTCCTGTTTGGATTTGAAGGATACTTGACGTATCTACGATTACAGAGTAAATTTACCAAAAATTTACCAAAGGATTAAAGATTACAGAATGGCCTACACTCTGGTACTAAACATGACAACTTATGAACGTGCCCATGATCACTTCAAAGCCGTAAATGCTCTGGCATATTAGGCTGCTTATTAGTCTAGCATGCTATAGCTAAAACATAATATCGGTAATTGCTAATTGAAAACAAATCTGTCAGAAGCTCAGAATGTAGAATTCAAACAGACAGATCAGGGTGATTTCAAAACAAGCGTTTATTAAAAGGAAAGCATGCAGCTGCTGGGGCAAGTTCACTGGATTCTCTGGAGAGACGGGAACTCAAGTTAGTGACTTTAGAATACGGACTGGAAACAATAATGAATTTCACTAACCTGGTTTATCTTCAGTCTAAGCGCAGAAGAAGGAGTGGAGTCCAGAGAGATTGTTTCTCTGTAGCATGCTGCGGAAGCCGCTTCCAAAGTTCCAGGAGAGAAGCAGAGCAACAGCCACAAGCAGAAGCCAGCACACCAGAAGAGCAGAAGTATCCGGGTGGATAATCCAAAGCCAAAGCAGGAGCAGGATTTTTAGGCCAGAGGATCAGAAGTCTGAAGAGGCACCTAAGGGATTTCCAAGCCAGAGTTGGAAGATAGGTAATAGGCAGAATCAAGGTAATAGGCGGAATCCAGTTAATAGTCTGGAATCAGATTAAGTCAACAGAGCAGAACCGGGCTACCAAAACTCAGAAGTCCAGGGACAAAAACTAGACAGGATCAGGCAATCAGAAACTCACAGGTTTTTTTTACCATATATTTTTTTATTGAGTTAGATGGGTACAAAACATTAATTTACATGGGAATACATTTCACTTATCCTCCATCTCCCTACATTCCCAGGAAAACAATGAAAAATATTAACAATAAGCCAACATGATTCTCTCCCTCGTAACGAGAAAACAGGAGGGGAGAACATTTACAGAACCAACAAGCAAATTACAAAAAAAAAAAAAAAAAAAAAGAAGAGGGATCAGAAATGCTTAGAAAACAAAATCAAAAATATAACTATGACAGTTACATGTTGTGCTTAAGGTTCGACCACCAAATCCCTAACCCAACCACTGGCCTCTCTTAAAATCCTGGCTGGTGTTCCAACAGATCAAACCACTGGAAAATTTGTAGAGATTCAATTAGAGAGGGGTTATGTCAGTGTGTCTTAATTAAAGCCATACTTTTTAATCATCTTAGGAGGGAGTTGAATCAACTAAGGAAAGAATGGGATTCCAAGTTTTATAAAATTTGTCGACGCATCCCCTGATGCTGTACTTGATTTTTTCTAAGTGTAGGAGTGACATTAGATCCTTGAGCCAAGAGTCAGGGGAGGGAGGATTCTTATCCTTCCATTGAAGTAATATGCGTCTCCAGGCTACCAGAGATGCGAAAGCAATAGCGTTACTTTCCCTGTTCGTGAAGTGTGCGAAATCCTCAAGCACACCAAAGATGGAGGTCAGAGGACTCTGAGGCACTGGCTTGTTTAGAGCTTTTGTAAAAATATTGTAGAAAGAGGACCAGAATGAGCTTAATCTGGGACAGGAAAAGAACATGTGTGTATGACTGGCTGGTGACAGAGAGCATCTGTCACATGTATCACTTGTATTAAATAATTTTTTAAGTTTAGCTTTGGAGTAATGTATCCTGTGTAGGACCTTAAACTGAATTGAGTCAGACTGGCACAAGATGAGGTGGAGTTGACCCTGTCAAGGGCCCTCTTCCACCCCTCATCCGACACGGTGCAACCCAACTCCTTTTCCCATGAATTTCTAGTCACCAGCGAGGATGGTATTGATGACAAGATTAATTTTGTCACGACTGAAATGAATCCAGGAGCAGCCGGGAGAAATAGAATGACATCAATAAGAGTACGAGGAGGTTTATGGGGAAAATTGGGAAAGTTACAACGAACAAAATCTCTGGCCTGAAAATATCTAAATAAATGGGATTGTGGGAGGGCGAACTTAGTTTTGAGGTTATCAAAGGAAGTAAAAATGTTCTTGTCATAGAATTGATCAAAGTTTACCAGCCCCTTCTCTTTCCACAGAGAAAAAGTCGGATCAAGTGAAGCGGGTGGTGGGAATAAGTAATTTTCACAAAGGGGCATCAGTGGGGAGAGACAGGTGATTTTAAAGTGCCGTTTAAATTGTCTGAGAATTTTAATAGTAGATAATACAATTGGGTTGGAGGTGACTTTAGTGGGATGAGCATTTAGAGGGGAACATATCAAAACTGACAACGAGGCAGGGGTACATGAGTAGGCCTCCATCCGACACCAGTCTGTGTTGGGAGAGTTGTACCAGGTATAGACCTTTTGAATATTGGCTGCCCAATAATATGCTCTAAAATCCAGCAATGCAAGGCCTCCCTTGTCCTTGGGTCTTTGCAATACTGAGTATTTTGCCCTTGGAGTCTTTCCTGCCCAAATGAAATGTGAAATCATCTTATCCAATTCATAAAAAAACCTTTTGGGCAGGTATATAGGTAAACACTGAAAAAGAAATAAAAATTTTGGTAGAACATTCATTTTGATAGAGTTTATCCTACCTAGAAGTGACAGTGGGAGATTATTCCAGCGTAATAGGTCTGACTTCACCTTTCTGACCAGCTCCACAGTGTTATGTTTATGCAATAAAGGGAGACTATTCAAAATATTAATTCCTAAATATTGAAACCTAGAAGAGGCTAAGCAGAACGGTAGTGATTGAGTCGGGATCTGTTTTGCTGCATCATTAAGAGGAAAGCATTCGCTTTTTTTAATGTTCAATTTATAGCCAGAAAAGGAACCAAAAGTGTGTAAAATGTCATAGAGTAAAAGGTCATCAGCATAAAGTGATACTCTGTGCTCATTCCCGTTCCTATGTACACCGTTAAAAAGCGGTGAGCTCTTAAGGGCAATGGAAAGCGGTTCTATTGCAATAGCGAACAGCAATGGTGATAGTGGGCATCCTTGGCGGCAGCCGCGTGTTAAAGGAAAGAAGCTGGATTGTGTCAAGTTTGTTTTTACACTGGCAACTGGGGCGCTGTATAATAATTTAATCCACGAAACAAAGCTTTGGCCAAAGCCAAACCTATTTAAGACTGAGAACAAATAATTCCATTCCACTCTATCAAAAGCTTTTTCAGCATCCATAGAGACTACCATCTCAGGATTTTGTGATTCAGGCTTGGACAGTATTATGTTGAGCAGACGGCGTACATTTGAGGATAGTTGTCTGCCTTTTATAAACCCAGTCTGGTCCTTTGAGATTATTTTTGGTAGGCAGGGGTCGAGGCGGCCGGCGAGGGTTTTAGCCAATATCTTAACATCACTATTGAGCAAACTGATAGGTCGCCAGCTGCCGCAGTTCTCAAGGTCTTTATTTTTCTTTGGGATGAGCGATATTGATGCTTGAGTTAAAGTCAACGGAAGGGTGCCACGTTTAAGGGAGTCATTAAACATGTCCAATAATAAAGGAGCAAGTTGGTCAGAAAATTTCTTGTAAAAGTCAGAGGGAAAGCCATCCGGGCCTGGTGCCTTGTTACTCTGCATTAATTTAAGGCTGGCTTTCACCTCTTCCAGATTGAGAGGGGCATCTAGAATGTTTTTGGAATTAGTGTCCACAGAGGGGAAAATTAAATTATCTAGGAATTGGTTCATTGGAGTATTGTCTGATGAGGCTTCTGATTTGTATAAATCAAAGTAATATGAAGCAAAAGTATTGTTTATCTCAGTTGGGTCTGTAATTAAAGTTTGGGGGTTCTTACGAATTTGAGTAATGAATTGGGAAGAGGACTGATGTTTTAATTGCCTTGCTAGTAACCGACCAGCCTTGTCTCCATATTCATAATAAGTGCCCTTTGTACGCCTTAAAAGAAACTCTGCTTTGTTTGTGGAAATAAGGTCAAATTCAGTTTGTAATTTCAGTCTCTCCATCTGGAGAGTAGCATTGGCTGAGATGGAGTGCTGTCTATCAATCTGATGAATTGCTGCGATCAGTTCAAGTTGTCTTTGCCTCTCATCCTTTCGTGTCCTGGCATTATATGAAATAATTTCTCCACGGATTACTGCTTTGAGGGTTTCCCACAGGAGAGAAGGTGAAGTAGAGTCAGATTTGTTGTTTTCAAGAAAGCAGGAAATCTTATCAGAGATAAACTCACAAAATTTGTCAGATGATAAGAGTCCAGTGTTTAATCTCCAGCATGATTGGCCTTTGGATTTAGGAGCTAGTTCCAGGTCTAACAATAGGGGGGCATGGTCTGAAATGACTATCGATGAGTATTCACATTGTTTCACTGAGGGTAGTAAAAGCTTATCCAGAAAAAAGTAATCTATCCGAGAGTATGTCTGATGAACCTGGGAGTAAAAAGAAAACTCTTTTGCTGTTGGATGGTAAAAACGCCACACATCCACACTGCCAATTTGATCTGTGAACACAGACAAACATTTAGCTGCTTTGGATTTAGTTATTTTTCTCAAACAAGATTTGTCAAGCATGGGATTGATAGATAAGTTAAGATCCCCTCCAAAGATGAGATGATGTGTGTCTAGGCATGGAATGGATGAGAAAAGGGAGGACATAAAGTTAGGGCAGTCCCAGTTAGGGGCATAAACACAAACCATAATAACAGGGGTTTGAAACAGCACACCAACGACAATAATATAACGGCCATTGGGATCAGATATGACCTGTTCCGCTGAGAACTGTACTCGTTTGTGCAGTAAAATAGCTGTACCTCTCAAGCGGCTGTTAAAGTTGGAGTGGAACACCTGTCCCACCCAGGGTTTTCGCAGTCTGATGTGGTCGCAAGGACGAAGATGGGTTTCTTGGAGGAACACGATGTCCGTTTTCATACACTTAAGATGTGAGAGTACTTTGGTCCTTTTAATAGGTCCACCGAGCCCCCTTACGTTCCAGCTTGTGAACCTGATGGTTTGCCCTGTGTCCTTCTGCCTTATGTCAATCATGAAATCAGTGCTAAACTGTCAGTCCTGTAAATGCTGATGAAGTGGTGGTCTAGCCAGGTCAGTTTAGTAATGGGAGGCAAGGTAGCAACAACATCTACAAAGCCATTGTGCAAACCAATGAAAAAAGAAAATACTCCTCCATTAAAAATAAATCGAAAAAACAAAAAAGTCCCAAACACAACAGAAGGTGTCCTTAGTGACACCTTCAGGTTCAAAACATTCTTATATATGTGTCCTAACCTCATCTGAAACACAGATGAGCATGCAGGAATTACCACTTTACACAACCGATTGACTGATAGGAATTTGCTTCCTTCCTAACTGTGGAAATATGTACACCTCTAATATTTAATATTTGACAGCGTAAAAAAAGGTACTCAACAGAACCCAAACAGAATTGTGCTTCTCATAAGAAATATTGAACAAATATTTAAACGCACAAACGTTTGTCATAATCATAACTGGAGCTTACATATTAGGAGCTTATTTATGAGTCTGTAACTAAGTTCAGCTCTGGGCTGAATCTTCCAGCTCCAACCATATATCTATATCGTCTACAGTTCAGTTCTAGTGGCGCTCCGTGAAAGTTAGAAGATGTGTGCATCGAGACGTCAGGTCTTCACTTACTGCCGAGACCGCGGTAGAACCGCTCCGCCTCCTCCGCGGAGTCAAACAAGCGAGACTGACCGTCAACAGTGATCCGCAGCCGCGCCGGATAGAGGAGCCCAAAGCGGATCCCATCCTTGTAGAGGAGAGACTTCACTTTGTTAAACGATGCCCGTTTCTTGGCGAGCGCAGCGCTGAAATCCTCAAAGATCCTTATGGGATGGCCCTGGTATGAAATGCTCCGTGTTTTCTTCGCCCACAGCAGCACTTTCTCTTTCTGGATGTAACTATGAAAGCGCACAATAATGGGTCGGGATCCCTGCGGCGGTTTCGGACCCAGGCTACGGTGAGCTCGGTCCAGTTCAAATGTCGTATCCTGTAAAGCGCCTCCGGTCACGTCCTTAAACAGCGTGGTCATGAAAAGACGAGCATCGGTCCCCTCCACCCCCTCAGGGATGCCGATCACACGCAGATTCTGCCGTTTGGATCGTGAAACCAGGTCCTCAACAACCCGCTGTAGCTTTTCATTCGTCTGAGTGTTGGTCTCCACCTTGGACTTCAGCTCGGCCACCTCGCGCTGCAGAGTCGTCAGGTCATCTGAATGGGAAGTGAGGGCTGATTCTATTACGGAGATGGTAGCTGTGTGTGAGGCTACTGTATCAGCCATCTTCAAAAAGAGAGTTTCTGGATACAGGGAGCCATGGCGGTATGTTTAGGGGGGAGGTGAGTTCACCTGTTAGTCTTTCGCATTTTCTGAAGTTCACCCGGTGAGCATGTCCAGTGTTGCCGGTTGGGCACCACCTGTTGCTACATTGCTAGCTTCTGCCTTGCTACCTTTATCATGCGGGCTGAAGTGCTGGAGTCAACGAGGCTGTTTTTGACCATGTAAAATTGGGTTTTGCTCATTTTAGTTTCAAAAGTGTTTGCTGAAAAGAAAAATAGGGTCAAAAAAGTTGAATTTGTATTAAAGTTAAAATGGTCAGGGAGCAAACCCAGGCGTGTGATCACCTCCTGCCTATTACCGGAAGTCCCAGAAACTCACAGGTTAACTAGAAAACTCACACTTGGCCTGAATGATCTCACATACCCAAGGCTTGGAAAAGGAATTTTTAAAAACAGTAAGAGGTGGATCTGGTACCTGAGTTGCCACGGAGCAATGGGGCGGAGCTGCTTAGGAGAAAAGAGCTAACCAGCAGCGTCTGTGCCAAGATCCTAACGCACACCAACTTCAAATGCCAAAATCCGCCAGCAAAACATGTTCACTTTTATTACCGCGGTGCCTGGTTATTTTCATTAAAACTGCCTTCCAGTCGCTGTGGCCAACCCAGTCTCATGGGAAAATGTACCCCCACTACGTTGGTCCACACTGCAAAACGTAGTGGAGGTACATTAATGGCCATTTTTTTGTGGTACTGTTACATTTCTTCTGCCTATACGCTTTCTATTGTTTTATGTCCTAGTCACGTGACTTTCAAGATTCCAGCTGGGAGACGAAAAAAAATATATATATATGGCCAACATTCGCTCATTTTTTTGTGGAAAGATTAATAACTTGAGTTTGTTTTTGCATTAAATTGAGTTTTGATTACATTTCTAGTGAGAAATGTATAGTTTTTTGCCAGAATATTTACTCAGGGAATGTACATATTCACTTGCTTGTTCGTTTCTTGCAAAGATTTTTTAAGATAATGTGAAACTGTAACGTGCTTTTGGTATAAAACTCCATGGCCTATAGCGAGAAGTGTAGGGTTCATTTACATAATATTTACTAGTTGAACATGCCATGTAATCACCGCTATGTTTTTGCTACTGTTTTTCGATCTCGGGCCAGGATTATGCGAAATTGCAATGTTTGGCTGCTACCCATCGCCTAGCATTTAGCCGTCGCTTCCGACCAACATTACGCTGAATTCTTGTGATTTAACCCATTCGATCGAACCCTCGCATTTCACCGCGCGTATCGCTCTCGAGGTTGATTTTCAGATCAATGCATTACGCCGTAGTACGTACGGAGAAACTACTGCTGTGACAAATTGCAACGTTTTGGCTGCTACCCATCGTTTTATTTGGAAATCTACCGATCCTTTGTGCAAATAACTTCCTGTTTGGTGCGATTCATTGATGGGTTTGACTAGTTTTTGACCAAAGAGGAACTCAAAAAAAAAAAAAATTTAAATACACAACCAGCATATATCTGAAATCAATGACAGAGAGCGATCGGGGACCGGTGAAGTTTATTAATTCTCCCCTGATGCGTGGTTGGTTTGCTAGCCCAAGGATGCAGAACTCCACAGACACTGAGGCAGGATTAAGTCCAATATTTATTAGTGACACACAGGGTTCTGCCCTGGAAGGCAGAGAACACAGAGCACAGGTTAAACTCAGGGACAGATAAACAAGCTCAAACTCACTGGTTCGCTGGTTCAGACAGACTGGGTTTAACAGGCACAGATAAGCAGATTCAGGCAGGCATGGCAATGGCATGGAAGAGCATGGGAGAACATGGCAAGGCTTGGAAACGATCCGGCTCAGAGTGAAGCTATCAAACAGTTTATATGGGGAGAGGTTAATGAGCAGAGCTGATGGGAAACAGCTGTGCGCTGAGAACCAGCTCCCAGGAGAGGATCCATGGCGCCCTCTGGTGGGCAAACCTCTGGATCCCAACAGAAACAGAAGCCCACAGGAAGGGATACAAACAGAAACAGAAGCTACAGAATGGGATCCACACCGCCCTCTGGAGGGCAAACCTTGGATCCCAACAGTACCCCCCCCCTCAAGGGCGGATACCAGACGCCCAAAAACAAAAAACCAGAAACCAAAACAACCCACCTAGGGCGAACAGAGGGGGAAACAGGCACGGGGGGCCAGGCACAAAAAACAACAGGGACCAAAACTCAAAACAACCCACCTAGGGTGGGCGAGGACAGAGAAAGTCTCAGGTGACCGGCCGAGGGCCGGTAGCAGGGCTAAATCTCAGGTGGCCTGCCGTGGAACCGGCAGCAGGATAGAGTCTCGGTGGTCGGCCGTGGGGCCGGGACAAGGCAGAGTTCAGGTGGCCGGCCGTGTGACCCGGCCGGACAGGTCTCAGGTGGAGCAGAGTCTCAGGTGGCCGCTCAGGTGGTGACCGGCAGCAGGACAGAGTCTCAGGTGGCCGGCCGTGATGGCAGGCAGAGTCTCAGCTGCAGGCCTTGGAGGAGGACGCCTCTCAGCTGCTGTAGGAAGCTCATGGAGCTGGACGCCGTCTCTGCCTCTGCGGGGAGCAACGAGGAGAACGCCGTCTCTGCTGCAGCGGGGAGCGCCGAGGTGAACGCCGTCTCAGCTGCTGAGGGGAGCGCCGAGGAGGACGCCGACTCTGCTGCTGCGGGGAGCAACGAGGAGGACGCCGTCTCAGCTGCTGCGGAAGAGCGTCGAGGAGGACGCCGCCTCAGCTTCAGCGACACAGCAACAGGCTCAGCAGCAACCCGACGACTGTGGCTCAGGGGAAGGCTCAGAGGAAAGCGTCGACTGCAGCCCAGGAGGAGGCTCAGAGGAAAGCGTCGACTGCAGCTCAGGAGGAGGCTCAGGGGAAGCCGCCGACTGCAGCTCCACCCCTGGAGCAGGGGAGACCACCGACTGTGGCTCCACAGGAACCCAGGAGGCTGCAGATTGCGGCTCCGGATCAGGAACAGAAGAGGCCGCCCATTGCGGCTTCACATCAGGAACAGGGGAGCCCGCTGGTTGCGACCCCCGGTCAGGAACAGAGGAGCCCGCCCATTGCGGCTCCCAGTCAGGAACAGAAGAAGCCGCCCATTGCGGCTCCGCCTCAGGAGGAGAGGTGACCACCGATTGTGGTTCCGGAGGAGGCGGCGAACAGCGCATAGCACGCCAAAGGGTCTCCAGATTACCCATATACTCCCGATTCCAGCGATCCCGCTCCTCATCACGTTGGCGACACCACATTTCCCATTGGCGATCCAACTCCTCTTTACGTCGGCGCCGCTCCATCTCCCGTTTCCGGATCACCTCCTCCCACCGGACTGATGCTGGCGGAAGAATCCGAGCAGGCTTAGGGGTCTCTAGACGGCTCGGGGCTAACTCAGGGGCTAACTCAGGGGCAAAGGCAGCCACCAGCTCATCATAGTGACGACGAAGCGCCTCCCACCCGGGAGGTAGCGGACGGCGCTGAGCGGGCCTCACCAGGTGAGCGTGCTGGGAGTCTGCTGGGCTAGTCTGTTGGCCGGATCGTTCTGTCATGATGCGTGGTTGGTTTGCTAGCCCAAGGATGCAGAACTCCACAGACACTGAGGCAGGATTAAGTCCAATATTTATTAGTGACACACAGGGTTCTGCCCTGGAAGGCAGAGAACACAGAGCACAGGTTAAACTCAGGGACAGATAAACAAGCTCAAACTCACTGGTTCGCTGGTTCAGACAGACTGGGTTTAACAGGCACAGATAAGCAGATTCAGGCAGGCATGGCATGGAAGAGCATGGCATGGAAGAGCATGGGAGAACATGGCAAGGCTTGGAAACGATCCGGCTCAGAGTGAAGCTATCAAACAGTTTATATGGGGAGAGGTTAATGAGCAGAGCTGATGGGAAACAGCTGTGCGCTGAGAACCAGCTCCCAGGAGAGGATCCATGGCGCCCTCTGGTGGGCAAACCTCTGGATCCCAACAGAAACAGAAGCCCACAGGAAGGGATACAAACAGAAACAGAAGCTACAGAATGGGATCCACACCGCCCTCTGGAGGGCAAACCTTGGATCCCAACACTTTCCTCTTAATAAATTATTTTCCTTCCCCTTTCCCCTAAATGAATTGTAATTGTTATTGCCTCCCTCTAAAGCCCTTTTTGCTAATTTGTCTGCCTTTTCATTTCCTTTAACCCCTTCATGTGCTGGAACCCAACAAAACCAAATATCAATGCCACTCTCTGTATAATCTAAATAAACTGTGCTGAATTTCTAATACTAAATCTTTCCTATTATTTCCTTCTTCCCTGAATACTTTCTAAAACTGCTTTGGAATCCATGCAGACCACCACCCTGTCTGCTCTGACCTCCTCCACCCAGTGGAAACTCAGTATAACTGCCACCATCTCTGCTGTGAAAACAGATAGTTGATCTGAAATTCTTTTAGAAATGTGTATTTTGAACTCTGGTACATATATTCCTATTCCCACACACCCTTTTAAATTCTTTGAACCATCAGCATATATTTTAAGGTAATTATAATATGAGTTTGCTTGTTGGAATCATTAACTGCTTTAAAAAAATATTATTATTATTATTATTATTATTATTATTACTATGCTTTTCAAAGAATTTAAAATGGGTTAGGGTTAGGCAAGCCGCGAAGAGACAACCAGGCCATAGGCTGTTCTAGGCTATAGTATTGGAGAGATCTAGACTATATTTTTAATTTTCATCCGAACTCTGCTGGCTTCAACATTTTGGATCAGATGAAGGCTTTTATCTACAGTTTGTGGACTTCCTAGATGAAGTAAAGAAATGTACAATAGTCCAGCCATGAAGTAACAATGTATGGACTAGCTTCCAGTCGTGTCAAAAGCGCCACACTTTTGCTACTTACAGAAGCCATACACTCATCACGGCCTTTATTAGGTACAACCTGTCCAACTGCTCTGCTAACACTTAATTTCTAAGCAGCCAATCGCCATGGCAGTAAGTCCCAGTGGCATTTGAGGGCATGTAGACATACAACACACACCTCCTGCAGTTCAAACTGAGTTACATCAGTATGGGGAAGAAAGGTGATTTGAGTGACTTGAACGCGGGCATGATTGTTGGTGCCAGAAGGGCGGGTCTGAAGGTATTTTAGAAAACCGCTGATCTACTGGGATTTTTTCGCCAACAACCATCTCTAGGGTTTACAGAGAATGGTCCGGAAAAGGGAGATTCACATCATGGATGTGCAGCTCGACAAATCTGCGGCAACTGTGTGATGCCATCATGTCAATATGGGACCAAACTCCCCTGATGAATGCTTCCAGCACCTTGTTGAATCTATGCCATGGTAAAGAATTGAGGCAGTTCTGAAGGCAAAGGGGGGTCCAACCCGTTACTAGCATGGGGTACCTAATAAATTGGCCGGGTGAGTGTAGATACTGCAGGTTAAAAAACACTCCTGGTAGAAGTTGAAGCTTTTTAAACTTGACCTCTTTACTCAAGTAAAAGCAAAAAAGTATGTGCTCCAAAAACTATTTAAAGTATAGAAGTTTAAAGTAACCGTTAAAACCCAGCAAGATGCGCTTACTATACGGATTTCCTTCGACACTCTCGCTTATGTCCTACCTTTCAGACATCTCGCCATCTTTTTCTGAATCCGACATTGTAGCATGGAAGAGGAAAATTCACGTTTGCAGTTTTGAAGAACACCTGCTTGTTTCAGTTGATTTCCTTTATCTAACCAATGAGTATTTTGACTCATACATGACTTATCACCACTACACTAGTTTTCACTAAGATGTAGATGGCACCAATGTGATCTGTATTGAATGGTGCACATGACATGAAATAAATTTTTATAAACATGAAACCGAAGTTTTAAGAGTAGCGAGTAATGTTTGTTTTAAAAATGTTAGGAATAGAAAGTACAGATACTTGTGTGAAAAATGTAATGAGTAGAAGTTAGAAGTAGGAAGAAAAATAAGTAAGAGAGTAAAGAACGGAGTATTTGTACTTTGTTACTTGACACCTGGGCAGGATATTTCTAATTTTTGCTATATTCCGCAGATGAAAGAAGGAACTTCTAGATACCTCTTTGATATGGCATTTAAATGAAAGGTCCTGATCAAAAATAGCACCAAGATTTTTACTTAATTATCTGAAAGCAGTTTAATCCCATCCCAAATGAAGTAACTGACTAATCAGCTTCTTTTTAAAAGACTCTTGTTCAAAGAATATAACTTCTGTTTTGTCTGCATTCACGAGAAGAAAGTTAAGAGTCATCCAGGTTATGTCTTCAAGACATGCCTGTAATCTTTGTTGTGGGTTAGCTTCATCTGGATTTATAGACGGATATAGATGAGTATCATCAGCATAACTGTGGAAATTAATCTCGTGCTATCTAATAATTATACCGATTGGGAGCATATATGGTAAAGAGAATTGGTCCTAGCACTGGAGATTTGTTATTAATGTGAACAAACTGAATTTGATCCGATATATTAGATTTACTTCCGGTCTAGAGCTGTTCCTTTAATTCTTGCAAAAATTATTTCTAAAAGAATATTGTGATCAACTGTATCAAATGCAGCACTGAGATCTAAGAGGACAGATACTAGTCCATTATATGAGTCAATGAAAATATCACTAGCGACTTTCACCAGAGCTGTTTCAGTGCTATGTAGCATGGTACAGAATGAAGCTGTCTCCACTACACATTTAATTTGAAAGTCTGCCTTATTTTACTCTGCAAAGAGCCAAAGAGTTTATATTAAAATCAAAGTTCGCCACACGCGTATATCACCTTCACAGTTCATATGTGTAATTCTCTGAATGACCAAAAACACACGGTATCATTTTGAACTACATCACCAACATATTCACAATAAACCATAACTTTTGTACTATTCTGGACACAGAAAAATCATAAACTTCTGCAACAAAATATAAACAATAAAACGTATCCTTACCATCTATTATAGTCAGAAAAAACATAAACTTCTGCTCCAAAATATAAACAATAATTCATATTCTTAGCTAATATTGCAGATCAGTTTCCTCAACCTTCTATAGCACATTTTCTCAATTACAGTCAACCAATCATATTTAACAAACCTTGTCAATTGACTCAAATATCTGCTAATCAGATCAATCATGCCCTACTTTAGAGTATTTACTCACCTTTGAGAAACCCCGGCTCCCAATCAGAGGCTCATTGGCGCCTTCTCCCCAGCCTGTGTTCACTCAAGCGTAGCTAGCGACCCATGCTAATCTAAGCTAACTGCTTTCATTCAGCTGAAATCAATATTCACAACAATGCTGTACAAATCAGCTGAGATCATTAACTCATGTCGTACATATTTGCAAATTAACTACAAAGTTCCCAAGTTTCCCTTCTTACCTGCAAAAGAAACAAAGATGTTTATATTAAAATCAGAGTTCACACACACATATATCGCCGTTTCTATTGTTAATATGGGCCCTCATTCTCTGTAATACGAGAAGACAAAGTGCGTAGTGAACACGCCCTCTCTGTTGTAGGGTTAAAAAGTGAGTGCTGTTCAATAACTAATTTCGATATAACAAAAGATCCTGTACTTTTTAGAAAATGATTTCACCACACTCTGAACATAAAAACCGTTAAATTTATATAATATTTAACATGTGTTTATTTATGGGCAAGTATTTTTAACCTTACACTGGATGGCCTGCATCCCACTATGATGAGTTTCTAAAGCCAGACTGAAACTCTTCCCAAAAAAGTTCATTATGGTGTAATTGGTCTTAGACTTGTTTGGCAACTATTTTCCCAAGAAGATTTTTAGATATAGTGCTGAAGATTGGATATAGGTTTATAATTCACCAAGACATCTCTGGGTCAAGAGACAGTTTCTTAGCACTAGAAGTCCCTGAGAATTCCAGCTTCCTGCAAGAAGAGATGGGAAGTAACGATCTACAAATACTTCGTTACTGTACTCAAGTAGATTTTTCTAATATTTTTACTTTACTTTACTATTTATTTTTATGGCGACTTTTTACTTACTCCTTACATTTTTACACAAATATCTGTACTTTCTACTCTTACATTTTAAAAAAAAATTGGCTCTTTACTTTAGTTTTGAATCATTTCAATGGAGTTGCCATTATTATTTTTCACGTCATCAATACTGTGAAAACGGAGCCGTTTTCCCCCTCTGTTCCCAAAGTGTAGCCGCCGTCTATCACACACAGCGTCACATCCTTCACTACATTTCCCAGCATGCACCACAGACCGGCCGTCATGGCGGCGGCAGTTCCAAACAATTCACCCGGTAATTTACACTAGTTCCGAAATTACAACGTCACCTTTCATTCAACACTTTACTTACTCACCAGCGTAGCAAACTCTGAAGGTACCCACTGCGACAGCTTTAATATACATTCCGTAGTCGGCAATAAAACTTCCCAGTCAAATTACACATTCTCTTCCCTTAGTCCGTCAGCATACTGGTCCGTGTGGAAACACGTACCGCATCGGAGCCAGTCTCTTATCCATTGTCCCAGGGCATTGGAAAAGACTATTAGGGGGCAGGGGTGTTAAGTGGGATTTCAATGTATGTAATAATTGTTTGCATGGTAATAAGTAGGTGAAATGGTAATGTTAGTATGGTTAAATTATTTCATAAATATGTATGTTTTTGTATGAATGATGCTATTGTCTGTATTTATTTTTCTACAATGTTAACTGTGCTTTATTGGGGATTTGCCTTCCTGTTTAGTTGGGCTGTCCCAATTGGCTGATTATTGGTGGGTCTATTTAAGGGGCACACTCCCAATGGCTTAGGGGGCTGCTTGGAGAGACTGGTTGGAGAAACTGCTTTTGAAGGTCTGCTTAGAGAGACTATATTTAAAGTCAGCTTGCTGTGAGGCTGTCAGTGTTTTGTATTGCCTGCAATGGCCGGTTTTGTTATCTTTATTTGAAAGTATTTTGTTTGTTTTGGGGTTTGTCTTCACTGTTGCACCAGTAAATAAACCGCTACATGCTTTTGAACTGGAATTTTGTTGTCCGCTGGTTCTTACCACCTTTTTGCAAGTCATCTGCTTACTCCTCCTCTGGCGTGAGCTGGCGAGCCGTTTTCTCACAAATACCAAATTCAGTCTATTTGGATGGGAATCTACGTTGCATTTGCCTCGCACCACTACAAGATGAATCAACAGATTATTCGGGCGGTATTCATTCGTGGCAAATCATTGCAGCTTGGTGGCGGTGGCATTAGCATAGTAGTATGGACGACGAGATGATTGAAAATGAACCCAACGCGGAGTATCTAGTCCTGCATTGGCAGACATCCATTTTAAAAAATGTAGGCAGCGGCATGAAAAAAGTGCTTTCTACTTTTACTTTTATACTTTAAGTAATTTACAAGCCTGTACTTTGTTACTTTTACTTGAGTAAAGAAGTTTAATCAGTACTTCCACTTTTACCAGAGTATTTTTAACACAAGTATCTGTACTTTTACTCCAAGTGCGGAAAGTGAGTATTTTGCCATCTCTGCCTGCAAGCCACCCTCCCCTCTTCAAGTTTGTGTATTCACTCTGCCTTAATAAACTAAACTTGTTGTAATGCAAATAACCTGTGATATGACCAGCCCTACTACATGAGACTGGATAAAGGCTGAAACAAACTGGCATAAGACGAAGAGCATGTTCCAAACACTTTTCATTACCTTCCCTGCACCATCGAACTTTTTTTGCAGGAATATCTTGATAAGTCAGCCATGTCAATTTTTTATTTAGGTAAACCTACTGAACAACCAGATATCATACAGGTCCTATCTCCTGAGCTGAGAACTGGTCATAGCCATGCTTTTCCAACAAGGCAAGGCAGAGCCTATTTATATTGTCCATTCACCAACAAACTCATTTATATTGCAAAGGTCACTATGTGAAAGAAAGAACAACTTAGAGAATAATTGTATTTTGTCTTTTCTCACATTTTCAAGTCATTAAACATTTCAACTTAGAGAATGACAAAGAGTATGATTTCAGTATTGGAGTAACCTTTACTCTATTTATAGCTAGAGTCACCATTTTTGGTCAGTTTGTAGACTGAAACCTCTGGACCCACACAATGTCTTTTGGAATTGCAGTAGGATTTATACTCTTTCATAAAACCCTCCAGACCCACCTCCAAAGTCGATGAAAATCTTAGCCTTCTTTCCATTGGTTTTGAGCAGAAAGGGGGGAGAAACACGAATGAGACTGTGTTTTCAACTCGTCATAAATATTGGTCTGAATAATGCAACATGCACTAAAAGTTGGCATAGTTGAAGTCGAGGGATGGCTGACGCTCACGGCTTAAATACTTTTTTGAATAACTTATACGGTTTTGGCTCAGCAGTTCTTTGTTCGGAGGGGTTTTTAAGCACCTGAAAGCTAAGTGAAACTGAGGTGCTGCATATAATCCAATGAGAAGATCAGGAGTGACGGACCCTTTTGTTTCTCTTCGCATTCAGGTTGTGAATGACCTACAGCCATGAAAGTTACTCCAATCGAAGACAAGATATAGCTGTCTCTTAGACAATATTTCAGATACCATTTATGGCCTATGCCAGGGTGCTGGAGAGGAGAGTCCGGCTGATTGTCGAACCTCGGCTGCAGGAGGAGCAGTGTGGTTTTTATCCTGGCCGTGGTACGGTGGACCAGCTCTACACCCTCTGCAGGGTGCTTGAGGGTTCATGGGAGTTTGCCCAACCAGCCCACATGTGTTCTGTGGACTTGGAGAAGGCAGCAACGACCGTGTCCCTCGTGCGCCCTGTGGGGGGTGCTCCAGGAGTATGGAGTGGGGGGCCCTTTATTAGGGGCCATCCGTTCTCTGTACAAGCGGAGCAGGAGTCTGGTCTGCATTGCCGGCATTAAGTCGGACCTGTTCCCGGTGCATGTTGGACTCCCGACAGGGCTGCCTTCTGTCACGGTCCTGTTCATAACTTTTATGGACAGGGATTTCTAGGTGCAGCCAAGGACCGAGGGACCGTTTCAGGGGCAAGCTTGGGATCTGCGTCCCTGCTTTTGGATGGCAGTGATTCTGCTGGCTCCCTCCTACCAAGACCTGGCGTCTTGCTGGGGCGGTTCGGCAGCGGTGTGGCGGCGGGATGGCGGAATCAGCTCCTCCAAATCGAGGCCATGGTTCTCGACGGGAAAAAAGGTGGCATGTCCCCTCCGAGGTTGGAGAAGAGTCCTTGCCTCAAGTGGAGGAGTTCAAGTATCTTGGGGTCCTGTTGTTCACGAGTGAGGGAAGAATGGAGGCCGGAGGAAGATCGATGAAGCGGATCGGTGCGGCTGCTGCATAATGCGGGCGCTGCACCGGTCTGTCCTGAGTGAAGAGAGAGCTGAGCGAAAAAGGCAAAGCTCTCAATTTACGGTCGAATCTACGTTCCTACCCTCACCTATGGTCATGAAATTTGGATCATGACCGAAAGAGCGAATCGGATACAGCGGCTGAAATGAGCTTTCTCCGCAGGGTGGCTGGGCTCTCCCCTTAGAATAGGGTGAGGGCTTCGGTCATTCGAGGAGGAGGCTCAGTGTAGAGCGGTTCTCCTCCACATCGAGAGGAGTCAGTTGAGGTGGCTTCGGACATCTTCTTCGGATGCCCCTGGGCGCCTCCCTCGGGGAGGTGTTCCAGGCCTCCCGGGGAGGAGGCCCAGGGGCGACCCAGGACGCTGGAGAGACTATGTCTCGGCTGGCCTGAGGGCGCCTAGAGCTTCCCAACTGAAACTGGAGGAGGTGCATGCGAGGAGGAAGTCTGGGAGTCTCTGCTTGGTCTGCTGCCCCAGCGACCGGTTCGGATAAGCGGAGACGAGCGGCAATGCAGTCACGAGTACCATTTATGGTTTTGCTCTCAGCCCATTACGTTTGTTAGGAGGGGTTATCCAGCATTTGACAGCTCAGCTTTATCATGCAGCTCCATTTAATCTAATGAGAGGATCAGGTGTGACAAACCTTTTTTTTTCTCCTTCCCATTAAGGTTGTGAATGAGCTAGAGCCATGAAAGTTGCCCCAGCTGGAGACAAAGGATAGCTGTTGCTAAGACTGAAATAATTTTTTAGATACCATTTACGGTTTGTCTTCAGCGCTCGTTTGTTCGGAGCAGGATTTCCCATACAAAAAAGCCTGAGAGTTAAACGAACCAAAGTGCTGCGCATGTTTCTCTGTCACTGACAGGCTCGTTAAGCGTTGTCAAGCTAACAGAGCTTCAAAGGAATTTTACCTCTGCTATTTTATACAGCACATATTAATCTAATTGAGGGAGAAAACACTGATTTAACATTAGGAAATGGATACTATATGAGTGCTGGCCCTGACCCTTCCCTTGACACTCAACCCTGATAGACTTCCAAAATAAGACTCCAGGGACCCTACAAAATAAAAGCCTCTATGTTTTTTATTTTTTTTACATATATTTATTGCACTATATGGCTCAACATTATGACCCAATCTCAACCCCATTTTAGAGAATAGACTCTAGGAGACTGTTTTAAAACACACTCTATGGCCAATTTCAAAATAAAAAGCCTCCCATTGCCACTTCATCTACTGCCCTAAAAACATAGAAAAGGAGTGATTTAATGATTGGAAAGTCATCAACTATAATTGCTGGGTCTGACCCTTTCCTCAACACAGAACCCTGATGGACTTCAAAGTAAGACTCCAGGGACCCTACAAAATAAAAAAGCCTGTAGATTATACTCATGCATTATCTAATGCAAATGGCTCAACATTATGACCCAAACTCCACCAGGTTTTTTCTATATGACTCAAGTGACATTTCAAAACACACCCCTGAGTAAATTTAACAATAAAACTCTCCCATTTACACTGTAATACAGCATCTATTCATTTAATAACATGGAAAACCAGTGATTTAACATTTGGAAATTGATTCTATATCACTGCTGGGCATGACCCTTCCCTTGACACACATCCATGATAGACTTTCAAAATAAGACTCCAGGGACTCTACAAAATAAAAGCCTCTTCCTTATACACACTCATTCATTGTGCCATATGGCTCATAGCCATGACCGACACTAAACCACTTTCGTTAAATTACACTACCAGGGCCTTTTGACAAGACACCTCAGTGTGCATTTCTGAATAAAGCTCTTCCATTTCCTCTGTAGTAAAGCATCTGCTAACCTCGTAGCATGTAGCCTAAGCCCGCCAATTGTGCTTTCATCACTATATTGCTCCTAGCATGTGGGCTAGCCCACAAGGGCTCCTATCATCGCTACATTGGGTTGTAGCATGGGGGCGGAGCCCACCATTGGTAATTTCATCACTGCAATGGCTTGTATCATGCGGGCAGAGCCCGCCAATGGTGATTTCATCACTGCAATGGCTCTTAGCAGGCGCGGGCAGAGCCCACCAACTGAGCTTTACCCACTGCAATTCAATATGGACAACCCATATTACCCTTGTGCATCATACGCGGTGCACATCTATTTCCCAGATTTCAGCCAAAGTGGCACACAGCTCTTTGCCCATGGACTTGACCTCTCTCCTTCCCTCAGCAGCCCTCAAAGGCATAAGCAGTCGGTCTGGGGAGCCCCAACATAATTTGTCAGGGCCGTATTGGCCCGGTTCTCCGAACGGGCAGTAGGTGGCCCCCCTCAAAATTTCTTTAGAAATTTTCTAGTACTGTTGTACTGTTGTAAAAATATATACTGCAGATAATGAATAAATGATTAACTAGAACTGGAGTTATTGTTATTTATTTAACTTATTATTTAAATTATATAAATTATTTAAGACCTAAGTCCATTTAACTGGCTTCTGAGATTGTCCAAGATAGGCCAGATATTAATACATTCAATAATGTCCGTTGGGATAGCAGCAGGTATGATGATAACAACAGTGCAATTAAAGTAATATAAAAAAAATTACATTCAGCTTAAAATGATAAATGGTTAAAATCTATTAACAACAGCAGCAGAAGTCATTTTAGCATTAGGGCATCAACAGGGCTGGGTATATTTGGAGAAGAAATATAAATGTGGCTGTGTATGGGTGTATGAAAGACCTCCCTCTTCATGTAATGAATGGTAGAAGGGGGGGGCAACTAGAAAAAAATCCTCAACCATGTGGCCACACGTGGTTGGATGTGAGCAAACTCTCTATAACTACCTAAAAGCAGAAAAGCAAGAAAGCAGGATGGAAAAGAATTGAAGGAAGAAATATCACTTGCTAGCCTGACGTAGTCCAGAGCTCAATTCTAGTCAGAATGAGTCTGATGCTGCTCCCATAGAGCTGTGATTATGGGGCGTGTTTACAGAGATCCAGGAAAAAAAAATGCCTCTTGCACTCAATTTGATATAGATCTACAACCAATAAGAGTAGCAGAGTGTGGCGGTATGTTAAGCGAGGCATAGTTGTTGTCTACAAAAATCCAAAGCGTGCAGTTGCACGCCTAAGATAGTAGTGAGACTTGATCACATTTCTCTGTTCCTCTTTTAAGAAATTAATTTCCTGTCATTATCTTCTAGAACAGACCTAATAGCAGAATCTACTCACCCAAACTCTCCAGCGGCAGCCATTATTGTTGTCACCCAAGCGTGCTTTGGTCCCGTGGTTGATTACGTTACAGTTGATCATCTGTCCATCATCATTTAAAGCACGCCCTGACAATTTGATTGGATAAGCCAGGGGTGGGCGATCATACTGGCTGCTACTATGGAGCAGAGCCGACCGAATTTCCCGACCTCAAACTTTGTGGGCGGGACTGTCCGGAATGGCACCCAGGCTAATCACTTGCAGCTTTTCACAGCACACCTTATTTCAACCATTGGGGGGTGAGGAGGGGACTCGTAGTTTGGCTTCAGCACCAAGGGTCTGTTCTCTGGAAATTTTTAGGTCAGTTTGATGCAACAGCAGAGGGAACTTGATCAGCTTTTAGGTCGTGGATGATTGACTTATGGAGATTATCAGGAGCAGAGTCGTCCCCCTGCCACGGGGCCGTGATGTCAGCAGCGAGGTCCTCACATAGGGGAAAACTCCACACTCCACACGGTGATCCTCAGCTCCGGAGATTTGTGTCTCCCCAGTTCAGCGCTATGCACGTAAAAACACTGCGATCCGTGACTTTTGATGCAGGAAAACAAAAGCTACTTCCAGCTAGCTTTCTTTAGCATTTCACATGAAACAGGGCCTCTCCTTACAGCCGATGAAACCCAGGAAAAAGAGAAAGATTGGAGTCATGCTCTGAGTTTTAAACCCTGAGTAATGTAGGCGTATACTCTGTTGAAGTATTGCTTCCTCTTGAGCTGATTGGTCCATCCAAGAACCGGGACCGTCCCTTGTATGTATGTATGTATGTATTTATTACTGTTTTCAAGGCTGCACTTTAAAATATAAAATTATCTAGAGCTGTTCTAAAAGAAATTTCTTTTTGTTTACACTTGTGTATACAAAATGAAAAAATAAATCTGTCTAAGTCATAAGTAATTATTGGCTTTTACATGCTTATAATAACAATGAATAATCTATCTACATACATTTTCCCAAAGTAAGAGTTGTAGTATGACCTAGATTAGGTTATC
Source organism: Cyprinodon brontotheroides (assembly GCA_018398635.1). NCBI lineage: Eukaryota > Metazoa > Chordata > Actinopteri > Cyprinodontiformes > Cyprinodontidae > Cyprinodon > Cyprinodon brontotheroides. Next base: position 223,998 of record JAGKQL010001020.1, read on the forward strand.
TATGTGTGCTACAAGTTTGGAGGCACTACAGTGATCTATAGTGTAATTATTGGCTATTATATGCTTATAATATCAAAGACAAAATCTCAAAAAATACAGTTTGGCCTATCTCTCCAAAGTAAGAGTTCTAGTCTGAACTAGATGAGGTTATCTTTGTATCCTACAAGTTTGGAGGCACCACAGTGATCTATAGTGTAATGCTCCTTTCATACTTATTCTAATAATAAAATAGATGTGCCATTTGCAGGGGTGTCAAGTAACAAAGTGCAAATACTTCATTACTGTACAGAAGTACACTTTCTGGGTATCTGTACTTTACTCAATTACTTATTTTTCTTCCTCCTTACTTCTGACTTCTACTCATTACATTTTCACACACATAGTATCTGTGCTTTCTATTCCTTACATTTTTAAAACAAAGGTTTCTCGATACTCTTGGCTTTGGTTTTCCGGCGAGGTCCGCGGATTAGCGGACCGGTCGGCGTTATGCCGAAAAGATGCATCCGTGCTGAGATATGCATCCCACGACGTTTAAATATGAATGAATGAATATGAATGAATGAATGAATGAATATTTATTTATTTCAGACAATAACATTAGTAACAAATAGCTGGGAACAACAATGAATTGTAGACAATTGGTGGAAAATGATCAATAATAGTAACAATAATAAAATCACTAAATACAATGTGTAAAAAAATGACATTGCATTATACGCTTTTGTTCGATCTCGGATTGGGGCCAATGCAATAATTTGAACTTACCAATTACTGGTGGTACAAAGAAGTATCATACCCCTCTAGCGTTGCAATCTCGAAAGCAACCTAAAAGTACCTTCCTGTTTTCTTGATTGCTTGATTTTTACATTTCTATTTTTTCTACACCTACATACATACATATACATACCAATATTCCGTAATAATATATGCATGCATGCTACCTACACACACATACCTGGCTCTAAACTTCTTCCACACCTCACAGCACTCTGAGTAGCCTGAGAGATTCATCTCTCAACAACTCTCGTGGCGTCGGTAGATGAGGACCAGAGCAGGAGCAGGCCCCTGCACCTCCATGCACACACAGCATACACCACACACAGTGTCATAGACAATATTCACCTCACCTCCATCAGAAAAGGCTACGTTGAGGTGGTAATCGTTTACAGACCCATTTTTCTGGACATTGCTTAAGTTCTTTCTGGAGTTTATTCCATACCCTCACACCACTGACTGAAATGCACATTATGAGTGGTTCAACCTCTGTTCTAGTTAAGGTATTCCCATAACATAGCCCCCAACTCTATCAGTGAACAGATTTTGAATGTTCTCTGGTAGTTGTTTATTTCTAGCTTTATACATAAGCTGAGCTGTTTGGAATTCTACCAGATCAGGGAGTTTGAGGAGGCGAGACTCTATAAATAGTACGTTAGTATGGTCATGGAATCCTGCCTTATGGACCATTCTGATGGCCCTTTTTTGTAATGTACATAACGGACGCAGCAAGGTTTTGTAGGTGTTGCCCCATATTTCCACACAGTAATTCAAGTAAGGTAAGATCAGTGAGCAATACAGAATATGAAGGGCAGCATAATTTAAAAAATGTTTGGTTTTGCTGAGAACAGCAATACTTCTGGATAATTTTGTTTGAATGTATTTTATGTGAGGTTTCCAGCAAATTTTATTGTCTATCATTATTCCCAAAAACTTAATTTCATTAACTCTCTCAACTGTTACATTGTCTATTAGGATATGTACATTAGTTTTGCAGTTTCCAAACAACATAAACTTGGTTTTATCCAAATTTAATGATAATTTATTAATATGAAACCATGTCTTAAGTTGACATAACTCTAAATTGATATCAGCTACAAGTTGATCCAAATTATCACCTGTACAAAAAATATTAGTATCATCTGCAAACAAAACAAATTTTAGTATTGTAGAAACTTTACAGATGTCATTAATATAAAGAATAAACAATTTTGGCCCCAGTACTGACCCCTGGGGGACACCACAAACAATGTC
>JAGKQL010001020.1:236025-252207 GCA_018398635.1 Cyprinodon brontotheroides
ATTTGGCAAAAGAGAAAGGCCAGAATAAAACTTACTCAATTGACTATATATATAATAAAGATAAAGAAGAAAAAGGAAAAAGAAAACATGGCTCTTCAGCTCGCCGACCTGTTTGGTTGTTGTTACCCAATTTTTTTGTATGTTGTATTGAAATTGCTGTTTCTGGCTTATTGTATGAATCATTGATTTTGAATACTGATCTGATAAAATAAAGTCTTTGTTCAATTTTAATCATCATGATTTACTCCTTTGGGAATCTTTTTTAATTTATTAGATTTTGGCCTCACATTAAAAATAAATAAAATCCTACGTATTGTCTTTAGATGCAGAATGTCAGGATCTGTTTGTGGATGAAGAGGACCAAAAGAAACAGAGGCAGGAAAGCAGAGGTGAATTTATGGTTGATTTAAATGTGTTACTGTAAACAGAGGTAGGTTATCAAAAAATCAAAATAAGAAACTTATAAGAAAGCCAAAAGAACAAACTGAGGCAACTGGGAATCCAAAATCCAAAATGTAAACAAAGTCCAAAACAAACAAGAAAACAGGATTTGTACAAAAGAAATCAAAACAAGAAAACTAAGTAAAAACAAACCGGAAACCATGGAGACATCTAGGGTAATTACTGTAATCAGGAGGAAGGCTCAGAGAGACGAGTTGGAGGAAGATTGACAAGGTTAGACGAGGACCCAGCAATGAGGAACTTAAGAGAGGGCTTTTAAAGGAGACAGAGGAGAGAGCAAAAAACAGGAGCTAAGGAGAAAGGAGAACACAAGAGGGCAGCAGAGGGCAACAAATGAAAAACCTGGAAGACTGGATAACTAGAAAACACAACTAAATACTAATTAACACTAAAAGTACCGGAGTTATGAGAATTTTCGTCAGTCTCCAGTCCCCTGCGGTACTTATCAACTCATGAATCCCTTTTCAGATGTTAATGCCCCATTAGCCTGTGGCTGGAGAACAAATCCACCCCCTTCAGTTTCGGTTTCAGCTAAAGTATCTCTCTTTGAGTGTTTTACCTGAGAGCAGGGGGGAAAAATCATATTTGTAATTCGGAAATAGAATTTTTAGGTCAACATCATCAGTGTCGCCCACTGGTATGATGTCAGCATAGCCATCCACTTACTTTCAGACGATAAATGATCTGTACCATTAAACTGCTGGGGGGCATCATATTTGTGATTAAATATAACTAGCTCCTACACGTCATCAGTGTTAACAGCGATGATTTCAACACAGCAAATCAGCGATCAGACGATAACTGATCTGTACAAAGAAAATAGCTGCATGAGCTGGAACTCTGTAGAAAGCAACAATATTTATTCAATAATGACCATTTATACAATAATGACCATTTTTTATTTTGGGGGAAATATAACTCAGGTGGTCTCTCTTCTCTCTCTCTCCCCTTTCCTCTGCTGGCTATATGTGCACAAATTCGTTTTTTCCATATTAATAACTCGTCGGCGAATTATTTCCTCTATAAAACAGACACCACAGCAAGGCAGAAAGTGAGATATAACCAGTTTCCTAAAAGCGAGTCTTCTATGGCTGGGAGAATTACATTGAAACCTATGGGGAGCTCACTGCTCCAAAAATGCGCAAGAAGAGCGAGCTCTGCAAGTTGCAAAATAATCAGAGAGAAATATTCAAAAGTGTCACCAAGAAGAAGTGGATTATTATCACATTTATTGGATTTGAAAATAATACTTTTCTGAGGAGTTTCCAAAAGCCTAAATGACAAATGGCACCTATTTTATTATTAGAATAAATATAAAATGAGCAATGACTACACTATAGATCATTGTAGTGCCTCCAAACTTGCAGGATACACAGATAACCTCATCTGGATCATACCACAACTCTTACTTTGCGAAGATAGGCCAAAATGTATTTTTTTTTTTTTGATTTTTCATTGTTATTATAATCATTTAAAAGCCAATCATTTCACTGTAGATCATTGTAGTGCCTCCAAACTTGTAGGATACATAGATAACCTCATCTTAGTTCACACTACACCTCTTTACTTTGGGAAAATGTGCTAAACTCTTTTTTTTTTTCAATTTTTCATTGTTATTATAAGTATAAAAAAGCCAATAATAATACTTATGACTTAGACAGATTTATTTTGTCATTTTGAATACAAAAGTGTATACAAAAGGAAATTTCATTTAGAACAGCTCTAGACAATTTCATATTTTAAAGTGCAGCCTTGAAAACAGTAATAAATACACAAAAAATAGTTATATAAACACATGACGGTATATTTACAGTTCTAACATTTTTTTCTTTCTTATTTTGGGAAGATATAATACCAAACTGTATTTTTGGAGATTTAGTCATTGTTATTATAAGCATATAATAGCCAAAGTTACACTATAGATCATTGTAGTGCCACAAAGCTTATAGTAACACATAGATAAACTCATCTAGTTCATACTACAACTCTCAATGTTGGAATATAGTAACACTAAACTAAATTCCTTTTTATTTACTATTTTTACTTTTTTTCATTATTATTATAAGCAGGCCAGGTGTGCAATCTCTGCAAGCAGGAACCACAGCACTGAGGCGCTGTGTGCACTGCACAAAAGTATACCTGTCACAAATGCAGGAAGGACTCACCTTGGGTTTGTAAAAACTGCTAAATGGGACTATTGCAGCTTCATATGTAGTGCTTTTCCTCGGGGCCAAAAATAAATGTTACTGCTATACACAGGAAATCATACCGTTTGTCATTCTCTAAACTTGAAATGTTGAATGACATGAAAAGGCGAAGACAAGACAAAATACAATTATTCTCTACGTTTCTTTTACGTATTGAGCTTTTGCAATATAAATGAGTCTGTTGGTGAATGGACAATATAAATAGGGCTCTGCCTTGCCTTGTTGGAAAAGACTGGTTATGACCTGTTCTCAGCTCAGGAATCTAGGACCTTTATGATATTCCTGGATTTTGTTCAATAACTTTGCCTAAATAAAAGATTTACATATGACTTATTAGGATATTCCCTGCAAAAAAGGTCTGATGATGTTGCAAGGGAAGGTAATGAAAAGTAAGTTTGGAACGAGCACTCTTTGTACTGATGCCAGTTGTTTCAACGCTTTATCCAGTCTCCCTGTAGAAGGGTGGTCATATCACAGGTTATTTGCATTACAACAAGGAAACTTTTAAAGCAAGGTAGAGTGAATACACAAACGAAGAGGGGAGGAGGGCTTGCAGGAAAACTGAAATTCTCAGGGACATCTAGTGTTAAACCACTAAACTAGAAAACAAGAAGCAAAAGCAAAACGGAAAACTGAAAAGAAAATATAACAGAACCAAGACTAGGACAGTAACGAGAAAACCCCCAAAAGAATGCGATAAACTAAAATTAAAACATAAAATCTAGGAAACAAGGAGAAAAGCAGACCTGGATACTCAAAAGAAAAAAACATGACAGAAAACAGAAACCTAACACAGAAAAACACATTTGATAGGAGTAAAGCTGGACATTTTTATTCGCTACTTTACATAAATTTGGTTTTGGCAGTTCCTTTATAAATTGGTTAAAAAATCTTATACAGCTTCCCAAAAGCCTTTGTCAGGACAAATAATCAAACATCTTCCAGCTTTTGTCACCAGAGGGGGCACCAGGCAAGGACATACCGCTCTCCCCTTCACTTTTTGCAGATTTTTGTTGAGCCTCTAGCTGTTATAATCAGATAAACTAAGGTGGTTAAAAAGGTATAAAAAGGCATGAAAATAGAGCATAAAATTAGTCTTTACTCAGATGATGTATTAACTTTATCTCTCAGCACTTTTTCCTTGCCTCTCTCAAGTAATTGGATTACCAAGAATCTTTCTCAAAACTCTCAGATTTCTATATAAATTTGTCTAAATCTATAGTATTACCAATTAATTGCTCTCTACAATCCCTCAGGTCTACAATTACTCAATCAGGAAATATCAAATATTTGGGAATTACTGTGTCATCCAAATTAGCTGAGTTGCCAAAACTCAACCAATCCCTCTTTTAAAAAAGATAGAAGAGGACCTGAAGTATGGAAATTAGCTTCTGATCTCCCTTAAGGGTAGGGTAGCCTCAATTAAAATAATGGTCTTACCTAGAATTAAATAGTTATTTTCAATGATCCCAAATAAACCATCACCTGACTAGTTTAAATCTCTAGATTCTTCCATTTTTTTTAATTTGTTTGGAAGGATAACCCCCGTCGTGGGAAAAAAGTATTCGACTATTCACCCTAGTTAAATAAACGGAGATCGATGGATTTCACTCAGTTTCGGCACATTTATTCATATCTTTTGCAAAGAGAGACCAGTTCATCATACAGCCATTATGTCCTGTTCTGCATGAGCAGTGTTTGTTCCACTTACAACAATGGAAAGCAGTCACAACCAAAACAAATTACAGCCACTTTGGTTAACAGTAACATGTTATGAATAAACCTTGAAAAAAAATCTGGTTTGTTATGGGAAGAAGCTATGCCTGGTCTACATACTCATCATCCTGCAGAGAATGGTGTGGCCTTGAAGAGTGAAAAAGACTGAGTGAAAGCTTTTATAAGTAAGGTAAATAGGATAAATTAATATATAATGGAAGAGAAATCTATGTTCCCAATAAATAGAGCCCTGGATCACATCCTAGTTAGCAAAAATATTTAATGTTTTTCCCATGATTATACTTTTTATTGTAAAATATCTATTTTCTGAGAATTTAAATTTTTAGTTCTTATCATTATAAGTTACCCTTTTTTTCCTGGAAAAAAGAAAAGTTTAAATCAGTAAAAAATAAATAGACTCCTTCATCTCTATAAATTGTAAGTCAAAATTTTAACCCGAGCTTTATTAAAACAAGAAAACAACAACAAAAAAAAACAACAGAAAAATGTATGCAAAATGTTAAAATTATAACACAAAGATGTTTCACACAGATAAGTTCAGCTCTTCAGAATCAGAATCTGAGTCAGTCAAAGCACACATTGAAAAGTTGGAGAATTTAATGTCAGCATTCCTCTTCCCCAGTGGTAGCTGAGATGACCTAATCATCAGAGTTCATTCTCTATTCCAGAAATCTCTGCCAATACCACCATCCCAGCCATCAGGTGGTCATCTAACACTTGGACTTTTTTTTGTATTAAGAAGCAAATATCAAACACACAGATACTAAAAATGTTCACCTTTCTTCATTAAAATACAACACATTTCCCTTCTCATTCATGTTGTATAATTAAATCATCAAAAAGCCAAAGCTAATGTCAGACATTTTGAATGTTGTTTATAAGAAGCTGGTCTTCAACACATCAAGGGGTCTACTGGTGTGTTAATTAACCAATCAGTGGGGATTATTCTGCCCCTTTATTCTGATTTGTTGTGTCGAAGCTCTTCCTGATTCCTTCCAGATGAAGCTCAAATGGGCTCAGATGAGTTCTTATCACTTTTGTTTGATGAATTTGAGCCACACCTCCTCATGCTGGAAGGATGGCTGAGATGGTCCTCCATGAGGGTCTCCAGGCACCTTGGTGCTGTCTGTAAAGCCGTCTCTAAGGGAAAAAAGTTCTTGTAGGTCATTTAAATGTGTCACCTGTCAGTGCTAGTCTGGCCAGAGGTCACTGGTCTGGTCTTTTCTGTGGTCCAGGAACAGGTCGACCCGTCATGAGCTCCATGTGGAGAAAAACTGGGAGTCAAAGTTACCAACATGCTAAAATTAAAGGAGCTGAGAGAAGGACAGATCATATGTTATCTTACCCTTTCACAAACAATAGTAGATCAAAATAAGTTAATGTAGCTTAAAAGAACTTTTGGATAAAAATCGATTTTACTTCTGTCTAAATCTAGCTAACAAAGTAAAAATGCACATGATCATAAAAGAATAAAATAACAACTACCCCAGATGAGTTAGGTGTGTTTTTACAGGTAACTTAAACACAGTGTTGACACATCTTTGAAGCACCAGGTGACTCCGGAGAGAACATGTAAATAATCACAATCAAAAACTTCACAGACCAAATATATTGTCACTCAAGACCACAATTTCAGCTTTTAAGTACAATATGGGTTTCCTCTAAAGGAAGCTGTTTTAGTTTCCTATGCACACATTAGTTTAATTTACCTTAGACTAGGTAACCTAAGCCTATAAATCTAATCAGGCCAAATTCATCTACTCTCTTTCCTACCTGGAGGCCTCCTAAATGTGACTGCTCATCATGGATAAACCATCCATCCAAATTTACTAATCATTCAGTCACAATAGGGGACGTCTCCACCGAAAAACCCTACTTTCTCTAAAAGGTAGTAAAAACTGGGGTGACCTCAGGGAGATCTGACTCTGCCAATCTGAGCTAGAAAATCCCATTTTGAATCTGACAGTCATCATTATCAACTAATTAAAGAGCCATTAAGCCAATGAGGTTCTGAGTCTTTCTACATCAAAGAAAAAGTGGCATAAAACTTGATCTTGTTGGGTCTGGAGCAAAATGTTTCTATGTTTTTCATCAAAACAAAATCAAAATAAATCAAAACATATAAATCACAATTGGGTAAAATCAAGAATTATCCTGGTCCGATTTAAATGCAAATGATGAACATCACTGCAACTGATGAATTATTTCAGGGTCTCTATTACTCATCAATCAAATTAATCAATCAGAGCCTCGCATGGCCTCCTCCACAGCCCCTTTGGTCTCCATGCTTTCCCATGGCAGTTAGACGCTGAATCCACGTGGTGGTTCTCATGGAGTGTTCACATCACAGTTCAACAATCCATTCCTCCGGGATCCTCCAACACACACAGAGTGCAGTCAATGTTCTTATCAGAATAAACAGCATCTTTAATGAGTAATTATTTATTCTATTTACTCAAAATCTAAGTGCAGTACACAACTAGATATTCTCATCCACTATTACTTTCACTTTATCCCTTCAATCCTCATTAAATTCATTACATTTAAATTATCGGTGGAGACTGCATGTGAAATTCAGCAGATTGCACCAGAGTCTACTCAAAAAAAAATTTAATAAATAAAAACACATCTTACCTTTCAATGCCTGGCAGTTGAAAATTATTTTGACAGTATGTATTCAGCCTGTACATCCTATGTATGTTTCTGCTCATTATTTTGTTGATATAAGCCTGTGAATTACTAAAGCAACTAATGTAATCTCATTCCATAAAACTTGTAAATCTTAAGAAAAGCATTTAACCCCTGTTCTACACATTGTAAAATTCAATTCATGGATTACCTAAAGAAAGATTTTAAACCTATTTTTACACCACAGCATATTAAGTTTTTGTCATGATTTGGTAGTGGATAGATGACCCAAAATGCAGAGACAGGGAGTCAGAGGTGATTTTCTTGTGGGTTTAATAAAAGGTTAACAGGAAACAGAGGCAGAAAGTACAAAAATCCAAACATGAAAAACTAAGTCCAAAATTATAACTGCATTTTAGTTAATTCTTATCCTCTCCCCATTGAAAGTGATTTAAGTTCTTTAATCTCTAAGAATAACCAGCTTGGCGCAGATTCCTCCCCCTTAAAACTCCCTTATCAGACTTTGTAGCTCTGAATGTTAGTGTACAAGAAAGACATCCTGCCCCTGTGGACCCCTATGTGTCCTTCGAGTTCTTAACCATGTGTGTGGGTGTGTTAGTAAGTGAATGTGTTGGAGCCATCCTGCTCCAACATAGATCCACTATGTTCAGCTATGTTCAGCTACTGGCCTTAAAGAGAAAGTATCTTGGAGCAGTGATCCTCTCCAACATGCAAAACAGTACAATGTTAGGACAAGTCCATCAGGTTACCCTCTGTTACCACAGCAGCTTTGACCCATAAGAGTCTTGGGGCCATGTGTCCCCACACACCCTGAAGGATAAGTCTTTATCTGTGTCATCAGCAGTATCACATAGAGGTAGAAGGAAACAGAGCATCAAATGTGTTCCTCTCTTCAAGAGGAAATGTCATATTAAATTGTTCATCTGCCCAGAGCACATGATTTTACTCTGACTTGCTTCTGCAATTCACAGTTCCTGAAAATGCTGAATTCGACTTCACCTCCTCTATGCAAAGTGTCCAGCTATAGTCCAATGAAAATATTCTTGCAAAAAAGTGCTCCGATGAGGAAAAAACAAAACAAAAAAAGGCTTGACAAAATCTTCTCTAACATCCCCAGAACCAGTCAATAGTTTGTTGTCATATCTAGACCCCTGACCAGATCAAATATGTGCAGGAAACATAATATCCTCTTATATGTGTTATATCAAATAAACTACCATATTAAGTATGCATTCCATCTAAAGTATTGATTGCAGCTGTAGGTAAGTAAGTAAAGTCAGGTGTTCTTATTGCTTTGTGCTTAAAAAGTATGGTTACCCATCCCCAAAATTATATATATCTTCTGTAATGCTATCTTTAAATCTGCCCGCAGTTAAAAATGGTGAAGTTTTAGATCCCTTGGCCTGATATTGTAGTTCTATAAGCACCATTAACTAATTAAGTCTTCATCAATATTGCTTATATTGAAAGATATCATAATTTGCTTTAAACATTTGCTGTTCTAATTTATCCTAAATTGCATTTTGTTGATGCTGCTTTACTATTCCCAAATGTTGAAGTTTCAACTTCTTGTCCCTTCAATATAGTGCTAATTAACAAGTGACCAAAGTATTTATCAAAAAACCCAGTCTAATTTATAGCATAGTAAAACATCTCTGAGTCATCCTTATTCCTCTATTTAAGAATACCCCACCCCCTGTTGATATGGAGAATATTTAGCAGACTGTTTCAACCTGTTTTGAAAAAATCGCTCACAATCTTTCATTGTGAGTAAGATATCTGGTGTGTCAGTTCACCTATATTTTTCATCAGTCTTGTCCGATGATCCCATGACCTTCCATCACCCCATCGCTGCCAGTGGCCTGTTCTCTTTCGAGGCAGAGGGCATCCAGTCACCTCCTCAATTTCTGCATCTCAGCAGCTGCACACCATCCCTCCTTCTGAAGTTTAGGTGTAAAATTAGTCTCTGTGCCCCCTGGAGTGTAATACTTCCTGTGACTCAAGAAAGAAAATGTCTCCAATGTCTCTCCAAACAAAAAGTCCATCGTTCATTTTGAAACATTTCCATCCATAGTGTAGGCAAAACTATTCAAACAAAATTAACATGCTTGCGACATCTTTTTTTTTCTAAAGGCTAAAATGTTAGTAAACAAACAGAAAAAGACAAACATACAGACAAAAAAAAACCTGTGGTGTCTCTGATTTCTCCAAAAAGTTGTAGGTTCATTATGTCATTCATTTAATGCCACTGTTAGAATGACTGCTCTTAATGGGTGCGCAATTCCACCCCAACAAAAATCCTCAAGCTTCAAACCCTCATATCAGTCTGTACCTCATAGGTTATATCAGAACCAGAGAGGAATTAAAACAAACTCAGAGCTCCCTAGAATGGCCTTCAGCCAGAAACAAAACATGCAGCTCACAATCTCTAAACACTGTATTGGGCATGCCGCGTTCTTACACCATCTCTTTCATGTCCTAATCAATTATTCAGATCCAGTCCAGTTATTAACCAAGTCAGTCCTGTCAGTCAGAACCTATTTAAATCCTCTTATCAAAAAGTTTCAACCATTTGAACCCTTCTCTCTCTCTGGCTGCTCCCAGCCAATTTGTTCAATTCATTTTCCAGGACGTCTGCACCTGCTGTGAAAATAAGGGTTAATGCACATCTTAAACAAAACACAATGTAGGATGAGACTTTGCCAGCCTGTCCTGGAAGAAAACATTAACATTTAAGGATTGTTACAAACACAGCCTGAAAAAAAAACATATGTAAGCAAAACAATCTCCTCATTCTCATGCCTGCTCTCTGACAGCCTCACTGTCGCTATCTACCAGCAGGGCAAAAGTAAATGACCCCTCAGGTTTGTTACCAAGAAAAAGCAATCAAACAGTTCATCAATTAGTCAATAGTTTATCATTTCATTCACAAAAACTAGTAAAGTTAGTAGAATTTAACCAGTCAAGAAAAGAAAGTAAGGACCAGATGAACAGTAAAAAGATAAGTGTTAGTAATGATTAGAGATCACAAATTAATCAGTTTGTGCCTAGGCAGTTTCAAAGCGGCATTGTATACATTTGTCAAAACTAAAAATGGATAAAACAGGAAGCAAAAACCCAGGGTCTCCTCTTTTAAAGGGATTTTACGAAACAGCAAAGAAAGTTTCGAGCCAACAACTAAGGAGTCTGCTGCTTGCGGTGGTGAATCCCCGCAGGGCTCTTGCTTCAGGCAGCCTCCTCTTAAGAAGATATCAACTGGAGAAAGCTTCTGAAACTAAATATCGGTTGCCACTAAGATTTATACCGCTTCTTTTGCAGTGTCCTTAGCGATAGTTTGGTATTTTTGACGATGAATCTGTGAGCATCCCCATCACCAGCGCATGCAATCACCTGACTTAAACCTGGCGGCGTCCTGTGAGGGAGCATCTGTCCAGTTGGTCTAAGGCAAATTAGTCCGGCAGGTTTTCAGGAACAAGCGAAATAAAACTTATCTCTTCCCAAAACATTATGTTTCAAAAGCGATATTTTTACGCATCCCAAAAGCATTGAAAAGTGGAAAAAGTCACAGAAGTCGCGAGGGAGACATAGCTGTTGTTGGGCTCGCTGTCCTGAATGACGGCCGCACACTGAATTTGCAGAGAAAAATAGGACCAAGTGATAGCGGCGGTGTGACTTTTTCACTACAATGTTTTGGGATGCGAAAATTTGTATACGCTGTTACATAATGTTTTAGCTGCGTTACTGGCTTTAACCTGATTACTATCCGGCACGCCTGCGGACTACAACTTGACAAAAGTTGAGCGATAAGCACTCACAGGACGCTGCTCAGGGTGTTGTCCCGAAATGTGAATTGCATCACGCTAATGATAAGGATATGGCTTAGAAGATTCATGTCAAAAAATGCCGGTGCTATCGCGATAAAGGGACCGGATACTGCAAGAGTGCCTCCCAATATCGATCGTCTCTTCAGCCCCGCTTTTTTGTAAGAATTCTTAAAGGGAAGTATACTGGAAAAACTCTTAAACCTTATGTTGACTGGTACTTAGACGATACCGCCTCTTGCGTTATCTGTAAGGGACAATTGGGACAAAGATCGTCTCTTCAGCCACCGCTTTTTCGTTCTTCTTAAGGAGAGGAAAACAGGCAAAACTCTTAAATCCTCTATATCAGCTGACAGCCTGCGTACGTCTGTTTTCGGAAGTGCATCTTTTGTGTCTGCAGGCAGATCGGGAATAAAATCACCGTCCCTTTCTGCGTGCAGAAACCGTTGGGCTCTCCAACCAACTTATCCTAGTGAGCAGTCTCATTTTTTAAGGCGTCTGTGCAGGACCTTCGATTGGAATTTCAACCGCTACCCACAGCAGAAAGCACGACTTACTTTTTTAAAATTATTTTTCTTATTTTCTGGTGTACACATTCCCCCACAACAAAACAAAATCACTGAGCAATTTATCTGTCCTCAGATGTATAAAAAGCTTCAGCTCACTTCAGAAAATCACAACACAGCCAAAGGGTTTTAACATTAAACACACTGGAGATATTTTCTAATAAGGAATCTCCCAACCATTTAGTTGTTGTGGCTGCAGGCTGTGAAGTTTTTTTCGTTGGTGGCTCTGTTGTTTTTATTCCAGGTCACGGGCGGAAACACCAATTGTTGAATATGGTTCCGCTGAAGGCAGCTGCTCCTCTGAACTTATACTATAAAACAGGAGTAAAAAAGTAACATAGTTTATTCCAGCTTAGGTCATTACAAGACAGAGAAATTGCTTGGAGTTGGCACAGCTGTGGGCTCAAAAAACGTCAGCGAGCGTCCATATTGGATAACATTAGTCATTCTTTTTCCTCTATAAGTTGCTATTTTGTTTACATTTTCATAAGTCAGAGCAACCATCACCATTTTCTATTCTCAGTCAGGAACCTAGAACAGACATTCATGGTACAGGGTTAAAGCAACGCATTACCACAAGAATCCTGCAGAGCTGAAGCTGGCTCTCTCTGAGTGGCTGCTGTGGGAAATAGAGGAATTTGGTTTGTGAATAAAACCTATGCACATTTTACTACTAGTGTAATCCCAGACCATGTGTGGACCCCTTTCTCTCTCTTGGATTTTGCCTAAAATTTTCATCTCCAAGTCCTTGCAAAACATTATGGGAACCGCTGGTGACGTAGAGGGAAATAAGGCAGGGGAAACAGGGCCTTCCCTCTTTTTTAAACTCAACACAGGGCTGAAATAATGAATGTTTTGTTTTCCCAGTCCTGAAGCCGACATAGGAAAAGGTAGTTGCTGCCGAGTTTTTTCTTTTAAGAAGATAATTTTTGGTTTGGATATTTAAGGCTGGTTCTAATTTGATTAGAAATTACTGTAAAACAATCATGGTTTAGTGGAAGCCAACCATGCCGTACATTATCACCCACATTTTCCCACAGATAGAAGTCATGTCAAGAAAGTCAGTGTGTCAGCAAGCATTTTCTTCATTGCAAGATGAAGAAATGAATCTAATAAGAGAGAGTTATGAAACTTCTCTTGCATAGTTGGAAGTCTATGGAAATGTAAAATAAAAGAAAATATATGGTTGATCGCTTTACCCTTTACTGACTGCTTTCTCCAGGTGGTTTCAGTCATGGAGCTCCCACACCTCAGTCCAAACAGGTTAGCCACTTCTCAAACAAAAAGAAATTTTTCATTAATTAAAAATTCTGAGTCTCTGTCCTCATGGTTTTTGCACACACACACATTGGGGAGCAAGTTTCAGCTCAGGTGAGTTATTAGGGTCAGGGGTTCAGAGCAAATGAAAATCCTTTTGTCTTGTTTTCCCCATATTTTGACCCATCATTTCCATCCGGTTGCTGTGACGGTGTGTGTGCGTTGGGTGTTGGGGGGAGATTGATGTTTGTAGCAGGCTGTCTTTCTTCGGCGGGCTGATGGGAGGGGGGGACAACTCCTCCAGGTCTGAATTAAACAAGGAGCGGCTCCGTTCAGGCAGTCCATGTTGTAAAGGGCTGGCAAGCTAAAAAAAATAATGCTTAGTTTAAGGAAGAGTTCCACAATGTTTCAAATGAATAATACAGGGAGTATAAAATTTAATAGGGTTGTTCATCTTTACCATATAAAAGAAGAAACCTTTTCTCAGGAAAGCGCGAATGTTGTCTTGGTCAGTCGCTGCTTAATTTCATCTTTTCTAGCCATACTTTCAGTCACCTTTCCCTCTCGCCACATACTTTTCTCATCACCATATTTTTGCCTTTTTCTCAACATACTTTTCTCAGTTTAATTTTGTTTTTTTTGTAATTTAATTTAAGGTTAATTCCTCCATTTTAGTTTTAGTCCACTTTTTAATTTCATCTTATTTTATGACCTACTTACTTTTTTTAATAACTTAAATAGTTTTAGCTATGAGTTATTAATTCCTGTGAAAGATTAGAGTTTTGTTTCTTTAAAGGTATCTATTCTTATTACTTATTATATTGTAAGTGTAAAATATAATACAGTGTAAATATGTTTAGGCTTAAACACTGCCTTTTTGAGTTCTTATTTGAACCCTTTTCTCTCTGGAGCTGAAAGTTTCTTTGGACCTCTCCTCATCCATCTCAACTGGCAACTGTTTTTTTTTTCAAAAATCTGCAAATCTTCTTACATTACATTCTTTTTAGCCTCTAACTTTTAAAATTTTGTATTGCAACATTAAATCAAAAAAATTCTTCTTGAGCAGTTGACAATTCTCTTGAAACCTTGCCTTTGTTCTACTGCCCTAGAACTGCAAATCAGTCCAATTATCTACAGGTAATTTACCGGTTTCCAATATGCACACCAATCCTCTGGTGCCGACCTGGATAACTGGGGGGGATCCCACTCTAGATTACCGAAGTGTCAGTAAGATTAAGTACCTTCTGGTGGCACCTACAACCTTCCTCTCACATTCATATGTGAGGTCTTTTGGTTCACAGGCAGAGAAAAAAAAACAGAATTGCCTTTCGTGTCCCTAAAAGAGAAGTTATCCTTTATTTTCTATGTGTATTCTTTAGCATTATATTAATTTTAGTGCATTAAAATGATTAACCTATTAATCTTTAATTTAGCTTTTGTATTTTTTGTTAGATTACATTTATTTATTTTACTATTTTTATGGAAAAGAAGAGGACTTTTGTTTGAGCTAATTTTCCCGTATTTGATTTTGTAATAATCTTTAAATCTGTTAACAAACATGTCAGTTTTGTAATTTTAGTTTCTTGAAATTTAATTTAAACTGTGCCAACAAAAGATCTCATCCTCACTGTCCTCAGAAAAGTGAATGGTTCTGTTTTAATCCTTCTTGCTGACCTTCCAGGCACCTCAATGCCAGAAGTCCGCACTCCCTTAACCTTCTAAACGCGGATAGTGAGGCTGGAAGACTGCTTCCTCCAGGTGGTACCTGACACTTCTGACAATCGCTGTCCTCGATCCTGCTTTGACAAAGCCAAATTGTGGTGGGAAAAAAGTATTGGGTTATTCACCCTAATTAAATTAACGGAAATCGTTGGGTTTCACTCAGTCGGCACATTTATTTATATCTTTGCAAAGAGAGAACCGTTCATCATACAGCCCTTATGGCACAGCATTATGCTGTATTCTGCCTGAGCAGCCTTCGTTCCCCCTTACTTACAACAATGGGAAAATAGTCAGAGTCAAAACAAATTACAGACACTTTGGTTGACAGTAACATGTTATGAATAAATCTTGAGAAAGAATCTGGTTTGTTATGGGAAGAAGCTATGTCTGGTCTACAAACACCATCCTGCAGAGAATGGTCTGGCCTTGAAAGTGAAACAGACTGAGTGAAAATTTTTATAGCTAGTAAATAGGATAAATTAATATATAGTAGAGTAATCTAAATTTTCCGACAACACCCCTCGTATCAGCTTAAAGACACTACAGAAAACTGAAGACAGAGGTGGGACTAGATTTACCTAACTTCTAAAACTACTACTTAGCAAATAGACTACAATATATCTCTAAATGGATCTGAGGTCATGGATTAGATGAAACCTGATTTAGAAACAGAATATAAATGAATGCATGTTGTCTGATGTCAGTTGCGCCGCTTCTCCCGAAATCCCCCCCATCCCGCTTCTCAAGCAGCACTCCAGATTCCTCCTGGCAAGAAAGCAAAAGCTTCACAGCCTCTGCTGTTCCTCCTGTATTGCCTGTGCAAAGCAATGACTTATCCTTCGAGCTCAAGGAGAGAATGTGCGATATTTTCTTTCAATTCCTAAGAGCAATACATGCAGAAATGAAAATACTTTATTTTAATATGACATATTAAAAAAATCCCCATCAGCATCCAGCATATGTGCAGTTTCTGATGGAGATGAGAAATTTACTTCCTGGTCTGTTGAAGTAGCAATAGTTTGCATCCAATCTTTTAAATAGACGGTGTCAGTGTTTTGAAATATTGAGAATTATGCTCTAATTTGTAGTTACCGATATGTTGCTACTATATTTTAATTTGACAAACCAGATCTTCTGGACATTTGTTTTCCTGTTTTGTGCGATTGCAATAGTGGATCTTGACCTGGCCGGACCGGAGCGGAGGCTTGAACTTTTAGAGCATGTTTGGCTCAACATGTTGCTGTAAAGCAGGATTCTCCACCATGAACAGAATCAAAAATAAAATATGGATGCAGGGTCAAAATGTGCACCTTGGATATGTGCTTGAGAATGGCTTTGTTTCAATTCAAAACCCAGGTTTAAAGCCCGGCAGGGCAGCCTAAAAGCCCAATGCTTTGTGCACGAGGACAAAGAAAACGGGTCAGTTCAGGTGTTTTATAAAATATCTGAATCAGGGAAATTGTCTACTTAAGAGTGCTAAATTCTGGGTTTTTTTGTTTGTTTTTTTTTGTTTTTTTTACAGTGTCCTGTCTGGCAAGGTGGCAATAAGAATAATTGTCTTGATGCCAAAAGGAGCCCAACAGATTTTACTTTCACAAGTGTAGCGGTATGGCCAACAGATTTTACTTTCACAAGTGTAGCGGTATGGCAATTGCCATACTGCTCCACTTGTTTCATGTATATAAATTGCTTTATTATAATTATGCAGGGAGTTTTACAGTTCATATGGACACTGCAATGTAAGTAGAGCAGAAAAACAGA
>JAGKQL010001020.1:252607-269410 GCA_018398635.1 Cyprinodon brontotheroides
CCCCCCCCCCCCCCCCCCCCGAACCGATACCACAGAACCGGCATAGGAAAAAAACACCGCCCAGGAACCGGCATCGTAGCGAAGGCACCGGCACCGACACCGAAAATCCCCGAACAACAGCCAGCCCCACCCCGAAGCGGATCAAGTCCCAGGCCCCAGGGATCCGAGGCCCCAAGGGCACCCGATCCCCAGACAGGAGCCCCAGCCGGCCGGGGCCAGCGGAGAGGCCGCCAGGAATGAGCCAGCAGCCAGCAGTGTTAAATTCTGTTTAAAGTAACAGGCGTTGTTGGAAAATTTTGATTTCTTAAATGATTATTAAATGATTAATGATCATGTTAATGCACTAAAATTAGTTTCTAATACTAAAAGAATACATGCAAAATGTTGATAACTTTTACAAAAGTCAGGTTTTTTTCCACCTGTGAAACAAAAAAAAAAGATCTTGCTATAGAACATGGAGGCTCTTCTAAGCACTGGTATAGGCTAATGTGTGCCGCCCCAATGCTTTATTGAGGATGTCGCTGAATTTTGATGGACCTCCTGCCAGTCCAGTTGCACCTATATTTGGGTAAAAGTATTATTAAAGTCCCAAAAAATACCGCAGATAATGTGGATACTCTTTTGCAGTTCTAGGGCAGTAGAACAAAGGCAAGGGTTCCAGGGAATTGTCAACTCCTCAAGAAGAAATTTTTGATTTGATTTTAATGTTGCAATACAAAAATCTTATATATAGTATAAAACCAATAGAGTATGAGAAGTAAGTGGGCTAAAGTAGAGAAGGTAAGAGATAGAGAATTACGGCGATTTTTAAAAGTAAGTGGAAAAAATAAAACCAAACAAAATAAAATTAAGGAAATTTGATGGAGTGAGAGAGAGTTCAAAGAAACTCTCAGCTCCGTATATGAATGGGTTAAAGAGATCTCAAAAAGGCATAAGTTTAAACCTGATACTAAACATATCTATTAACTGATTTAGCTATATATTATTAAACTTACACTATGCTAAGTAATAATAAATAATTTAACCATAAATAATTTTTATTGTGCTTTTAAAAGAAACAAAACTCTAAACTTTTACAAGAAATTAAAAACTCATAGCAAAAAAAGTCACTGAGAGAAAGTAGGGGCACCAAAATAAGGTGAAATTAAAAGTTTTTAAAACAAGAAAAAGAAAAAAACTAAAAATGGAGGAATTAACCTAAAACTTATCAAAACAAAAATAAACGAGAAAAACATGTTAAAAGTACAAGCATGCTTTAAAGAAAAGCAGGAAAGTGATGGCTAGAAAAGGGTATGCGGATTGAAAGTGGTTGAAGGATTAGCGGGACGACTGACCAGATAACATTCCTTTCCTGGAAAAAGGTTTCTTCTTTATATGGTGAAAGACACAACTCTCATTTTACTTATTTCGTACATTCTACTGCAAAACATTGAAACTTCTCCTAAACGAAGGCTGTTTTTTACTTCCTTGCCCTTTTAAACATGGGACGCCCAACCCTAGCTTCCTTCCCGGCCGACCCTGGTGGACCTGGAGGGAGTTTGTCCCTCCCAATAGCCCGGGCTGAAGGCAGCATGAGCCGCCACAAACATCATCTCTCAACACCCAACGCGACACACACCGCCACAGCAACCGGATGGAAATATGGGTCAAAATATGGGGAAAACAAGACAAAAGGATTTTCATTTGCTCTGAACCCCTGGACCCTAATAACTCACCTGAGCTGAAACTTGCACCTCTATGTGTGTGTGTGCAAAAACCATGGGGACAGAGACTCAGAATTTTTAATTAATGAAAAATTTCTTTTTGTTTATAAAGCGGCTAATCCTTTCGACTTATGTGGGGGAGTTTCTAGAGTCTGGGAAACCGCCTGCTGGCAGCAGGCAGTAAAGTGCAAAGTGACCTAATATACATTTACTTATTCTTCGCCGTATGACTGTACCGCGGCAGCTTTGATGAAATTTTCTCTGCTTAGATTCCTTTCTGCATCTTGCAATGGAGAAAATGCTTGCTGACAGACTGACTTTCTTTAATTCGTATCTATGGGAAAATGTGGTGATAATGTACGGCCTGGTTGGCTTTCACTAAAAGATGATTGTTTAGAGTCAGTATAATAATTTCTGATCATATTAGAACCAACCTTAAATATCTAAACCAAAAATTATCTTTTAAAAGAAAAAAAAAACTCAGCAGCAACTACCTTTTCCTGTCAGCTTCAGGACTGGAAAACCAAACGTTTCTTATCAGGCCTGTGGTTGTTTAAAAACAGGACGGGTCTCGTTTTGTTCATTTCCTGCTGTCACCATGTTCCATAATGTTATGGACGGACCTGGAGATGAAAACTTAGGCAAATCCAGAGAGAGAAAAGGGTCCAAACATGGTCTGACACAGTAGTAGTAAAATGTACGCAGGTTTTAGTCACAAACCAAATTCTCTATTTCCATAGCAGCCATTCGTAGAGATTAGCTTAATCTCTCCATGATTTTGTGGTTTAATGCTTTGTCCCTGTGCCGTAAATGTCTGAGGTTCTGACTAAGACAGAGAAAGGGTGATGGTTTCTCTGACTTATGAAAATGTAAACAAATGTATATCATTTTAATCTGAATTAGATTTCACTAAATGAAAAAACCTAGAGAAATTGATTTCCATTTCCTTAAAAATTTTATTACACATGTATATCATTAAAACATATGAACAATGAAATCAGCGATTTTAATCCCATAAGTGTTTAAAATAAATAAACCTTACAGTTAACCAAATATATGGGATGTAGTTTGGAAAAATGCAACTAAATTACATAAAAGCTATAAGTTTATTAACTAAAATTATAGAATTGCAAAAAAAAATTATTATTTATTCCTGAGGATTTGAATCAAAGTGGCATATTTTCCTGAGAGAGTTGAAATAATAATAATAATAATAATAATAATAATAATATTAATAATAATAATAATATTTATTGGCCCATTTAAAACAATTATGTTTAAAAAAGAATGAAACCTAAAACCTACTTAATGGATTTAAATGTAGGATGATAAAAAACAAAAAAAAGGACTGAAATAGCACCTGACATAAAGTTATAAATGATTGATAATGCTTTCTATTGGGACTGGGACATAAAAGGCAATTAGGAGTTTTCACCTGAGAAACCCAAAAGACCCCCCCACAGGCTTTGGGTAGAGGGGGCACTTCAAAGTTTAACTTTGAGCAACGGCAGCAGATTATGCCATAAGATGTTCTGATTCTTAGGTCAGAGGTGACGAGGTCTTCAGAGAGATCTCCCTTTATTTCCAGGTTGGCTTACAGCAGAATAGTAACTGGTTAGCTGTTTATTGACTAGAGTTAAATTACCTGCGGATAAATAGACTAAAAAGCGGCCATTTTACCATTGACCCAGTTACAGGAGGTTCGGTAAAGATGGGAGGGCAAAGGGTCCCCCCCCAGTAAGAAAAAAGGGCCTGAGACACACACACACAACGGTTTGCATGCGATAATTAGAAAGTGTAATCATTTGGCTGAAGGCCATTTGTTTGTGTTTTATTTATCTCATCTGTTTGTCTTATTTGTTGTCTGTAGTTGTGGATCCATTCTAACTATTGTATGTTGTCCATTTGTGAAATGATAATTTCGTTATTTTTATCTTGGGAAAATAGAAATGAGTGAATAATTAAGGTTAAACTGTAAATAAGGACAATTTCTATGGCTCATTCTTCCCCCTAACCTGTTTTCAAAACAAAGCAGGAGTTAAATGTGTTAAAGTTAACGCACAGCTGTTTAAATTGGTAATAACGGGGATTGATATGAGGTTCAAATATCACAACAAAAAAAAAGTTTTAATGAAAAAAAAAAAAATCAAATGAACAGATTTTGCTTGTTTAACAATAATTGAAAATTTCTTCAAATAAGCAAGAAACTGCCATTATTTAAATGCTAAATGCTAAAATTTAGTTTGTTAACCTTAATTAAGATTTAAATTAAACTTTAAAGGTAAATAAATCTATATGTGTGAAGAACAAAATAACATGTATAAAAACAAATTACACTGATTGAATTTGCTTTTAAATAATTGACAATTCATTAAGAAGTAAATGTGTCTTAAGCTGATCTGGAATCTAAATATGCAAATGTATTTAATGTAAGCAATTGGGAAATGTAATGATAATAATAATGATACCATTAATGGCTAATGTGATGAAAAGTGACATAGGATATAGATAACAGGATTTAATTCCTACATTAAGACGAATGGTGGAGGCTTTAAAAAGGATATATTCTCAACAAATCCATAGCCTCAGATATATCATCTGGAGGTTAAACTGACTGAAACTTTTATGTTTTTTTCAACAGAACATATGTTATTTGTTCATGAGGAGGAAAAAGGGTGGAAAAGAAGATAGAAAACGAGAAAAACAGCAAAACCTAAATTCATAAGTATCCATATAGTTGCTGTTTATTTTTCCACCTGGAACAGTTCGTGCGGAATTTTTGTTGGTAATCGAGAGCAGAATAAATTAAAATACTAAATTATGACTAAACCAGTAAAGTAAATAAAAAATAGGAATAAAATGCCTTTCTTAAGGAAAATTATATTTAGGTAATTCTTAGCAGCAGAGGACAGAAAGAACTGCTGAATGAAGTTTGAACACCTCGGCCTGGCTGTCTGATGTGCATTTGGGAAAACCAGCTTTGAATCAGTATCAGAATCAGAATTATTTATTTGTCATTGCTCCACAGGGGTGCAACGAAATTACTCGAAAAAGAAAAAGAAAAAAAAAACCAGTACAAGCAATTATTGCAAATTTAAAAGAAAAATAAATACAAAAAGTTTAAAAAGGGATACTGCGATTGTCATAATGAGTTTTGGTTTCTAGCCCATATGCAGAACACAACCGAGGAGGCAGGGGAAAAAGTTCACAGGTTTATTGTTGAACACAGTCCAGAGAATAAACAGATCCAGGGTAATCAGGTTCGGGACTGGTCTCGACAGGGTTCACAGTACTGGAGTTTTGAGCTGAGCGGCAAAGGGGGGGAACCAGGGGGGTCCAGAGGCTGACGGCAGGCTGAGGGCTTGGTGTAGGCTGAGTTTGGTTAGAGCTTGTAGATCACCTGGTTTCAGCTTCACTTTCCCTTCCAGATTCTTCTGGGGGCAGGCTGGCAGATCCTTGACAGGTTTGGTTCTCCAGGGTTCTACTGAGATCAGACAGACCGATTTCCAAACAGAGAAACTCTTCAGGGGATTTCTGGTTTCAGGTTCAGGTTTCGTAGTCAGGAGACTAGACAGGCAGGTTGGCTCAGGGTTTGCTGTACCGTGACTGACTAACACTCTGGCACCGGAGTGTGGTCCTCAGCCCACTTAAGTACTGGTCTCCTGATGAGCAGATGAGGAACGGCGTTGGAGATCGGCCTGTTTTCCAGTGTGGTCCTGTTTCTCTGACCGTGACTGAGTGGATGTGCTCTCTTCGTCCTCTGGTATGGGAGCTGGCTCGGAGTTCGGATCTGCCTGGCTGTGTGTTTCCTGGGCGGGGCCGCCTTTTACCAGCTACTTTTGTGTCTCTGCTTCTGTCTCCTTGAACCCCAATTAAGTCGGCCTCAAGGCAGATGGCCGCTTCACACTGAGCCTGGTTCTGCTGGAGGTTTCTTCCTGTTAAAAAGGAGTTTTTCCTCTCCACTGTCGCTACAAGCATGCTTAGTGTGAGGGATTGTATTTGGAGTCAATGCAGTCGATGCAATCAACTGGTTTTCCTTAGATAGAAAACTTTGTATCAATTTGACTGTATGATCTGGTTGAACTGTAAAAGGGTGCCTTGAGATGACATGTGTTTGTGAATTTGGCGCTATATAAATAAACTGAATTGAAACTGAATTGAACAGCTGGGTGAAGTCAGCTTACAGGAGATCCAATAAGCCCTCTCTGGTGGAGAAAGGTAGACAGCAACCCCAGATCCCAACAGTAACACAAACCCCCTAAGAAGGGATCCTCAGCGCCCTCTGGTGGGCAAGCCTCAGGATCCCAACAACTGCAGGGCTCTCCTGGAGGTAGCGCGGGTACAGGTTATTACATGTGAGGTAGCATTATTGATAGTTACAGTTGTTACATTGTACGTGAGGCATTCAAGGCAACAACAGCTCTAGGAAAGAAGCTGTTTCTCAGTCTGGTTGTTTTTGTTCTTATTGCCCTGAAACGTCTCCCAGATGGGAGCAGTTCAAAAAAGATGGTGACCGGGGTGTGAGAGGTCCCTGATGATGCTGCGGGCTCTCCTGAGGCAGCGGGTGGAGTAAATCTCCTCCAAGGAGGGGAGAGGGCAGCCAGTCAGTCTTTGGGCGGTGTTGATGACCCGTTGGAGATGCTTCTTCTCTGCTGCAGTGCAGCTGGAGAACCACAGCGAGATGCCGCAGCTCAGCACCGACTCCACCGTACAGCGGTAGAAGGTCCGCAGCAGCTCTGGTCGTAGATTGTTCTTCCTGAGAGTCCTCAGGAAGTGCAGTCTCTGCTGCGCCTTCTTGAGGATCGCCGTTGAGTTGGAAGTCCACGTCAGGTCCTCGCTGATGTGGGTGCCCAAGAACCTGAAGACTGGCACCATCTCCACCCTTTCCCCGTGGATGATGATGGGCTGTGTGTCCTGTTTACACCTCTGAAAGTCAACAATGACCTCCTTTGACTTGGAGGTGTTCAGAGTCAGATTATTGTCCATGCACCATGCTGACAGATGCTCCACCTCCGTCCTGTAAGCTGTCTCATCCCCTCCTGAGATGAGCCCCACCACCGTGGTGTCATCTGCAAAGTTGATGATGGTGTTGCTTGGGTAGGTGGGGGTGCAGTCGTGGGTGTAGAGGGTGTAGAGGAGGGGGCTCAGCACACAGCCCTGTGGAGAACCCGTGCTGGTCCTCACTGGAGAGGACAGGTGGTGTCCTACTCTCACCCTCTGGGAGCAGTCTGTCAGAAAATCCAAAATCCAACTACAGGTGCTGTTGTGGAGACCCAGGTGTCCCAGTTTGCTCACCAGCCGGCTCGGGATTATAGTGTTGAACGCTGAGCTGAAGTCCAGGAAGAGCAACCTCGCGTAGCTCCCCCGCTGCTCCACGTGGGTCAACGTGGTGTGCAGGGCGGTGGCGATGGCATCCTCCGCCTTTGCTTGGCCCTGTAGGCAAATTGTTGATGATGTTTGTTGATGGTTCAGCTTCTTGCACCCCTGCTTCGGTGTTTCTTCACCTCATGAAACTCTTGTTTCTGGTTCTTTGATTTTGCTTCGCCTTGAAAACATCGTTCTTGAAATCAGATAGAAAGCTATTTTTCTTCTTCCACACACATCATGTCCGGTGGAAGCAGCAGAGAAGGCTGTGCAGCAGTGTCTCCCCTTGTTTACAGCGCTGCGGTCCACTGACACACACACTGTCCTCCCTACCTCCTCTGCTGAGGAGAAGTTTCTTTGGACTTCTGCAGGTGCAGAAGTGATAAAGGGTACCGAACACTAAGGAAGTAAATTTACTGGAAAGTTTGAAATTATGGAATAATTCAATGATTTGTGACAAAGTTCAAATTTGAAACTAAAATTCTTTAAGCTACATGACCTTATTTTATATCCTATTTTTTGTGAAAGGAGCCGATAGCATCTGATCTGTCCTTCTCTCAGCTCCTTTAATTCAGACTGTTGGTAACTTTGACTCCCAGCTTTTTCCCTTAGTTAGAGAACCTTTACAGACAGACCAAGGTGCCCGAAGACCCTGATGGAGGACCATCTCAGCCATCCTTCCATCCTTCAGCAGGAGGAGGTGCGGCTGAGAGTCATTAAAAGAAAGTGATCAGAGCTTATCTGAGCTCATCTGGAAGGAACCAGCAAGCGCTTCAACAAAGCAAATCAGAATAAAGGGGCAGAATAATCCCCTCTGATTTGTTAATTAACACATCAGTAGTCCACCTGATATGTTGAGGGCCAACTGTTCTGCAGAGACATTGTTCAAAATGTCGCCTGTATAAGCAGGGGTGGACTGAGACAAAAAAAAAATCTGCCCTGGCATTTTGGACTAGACTGGCCCATCACATTTATTTTGGTGTACTGAATGTGTATACCAACTGTGCAATACCTTGAGGCCAGGTTAATGGAAATTAGTGAGAGTGGACACTTAAAATACTTCCAAAATCTTAGTGTATTGACATCGTAAACAGCCCAGCAACAATTCTTAGATCAGGGAGAGAGAGAGAGAGAGAGAGAGAGAGAGAAGTCACAGTCAATCACACATATTATGACGTTATATCATCATAAGAAGTTATTGTAAGTTGCTCATCAGATCCAATCAGTCTTCCAGATACTGTATGGGAACATTGGGCTACTGTGCACTAATTGTGTAAAAAAGGATGCAAATGACATTTTAAACATCTAGAAATAATAATAAATGAGCTTGTGTCAGTAGTCTTTCCAAATTCAATACATACAAAACAAAATAAGCATGACTTTTCTCACAATATGTGAGCCACCTCCTGTTGGTTGCATTTTTAGTGGTGAATACCTTTTGCACAACTGGATTTTTTTGTGCTTTGTTGTGGGTGGTGATTCAAAACAGTTTTGTAAAAGACAAGGATCAGGACGGGCAAAGTAATCTATTTCCTCCTGCTCTCATCTCTCTCGCCATGTCTCCTCAGCTGCACTGACATCATGTTCACTGCTCGATTCCTTGTCGCCTCCACTACAACCACCACCACATTCATATTTTACATCAGACACGGGAGCAGATGAAGGACCTGCTGTTGGGAACATGTCAGTCAGTTTGACACATTTTGCAGCGTCCATTTGAAGAACTTGTTTCTTTTTTTCGCAGTTTCTCTGCACCTCCAGGGAAACAAAAAGGATAACTGATAATGATAAGAACTAAAAATTTTAATTCTCAACAAATAGATATTTTACGATAAAAAGTATCATCATGGGGAAAAACAGTCAAATGTTTTTGCCAACTGGGATGTTTATTGGGAACATAGATTTCTCTTCCTTTATATATTAATTTATCCTATTTACTCACACATATTTTAGCTATCATAATGTTTTCCATGTTTTTCAAAAGTATTATATTCATTTAACATTATCCACTGACTTTTTTTTTAGCTTTCTTTACATATACTAACAGTTTTAGTTTTGTAGTTTTTAGCTTTCTTTACATATACTCACAATTTTAGTTTTTTTTGTTTTAGCTTTCTTTACATATATTCTTTCTTTAAATATATTCAGAATTTTAGTTTCTTAGGTTTTTTATATTAATGAATTGTCCTTTTTTAATATCGATTACACAAGGATAATATCCTTTATAATCGAAAGGGTTGTCTGTTGTCGGAAAATTTAGATTTCTCTTCTATTATATATTAATTTATCCTATTTACTCACCACCAAAAAGTTTTCACTTTCAGTCTGTTTTCACCTTGAAGTAGCCACACCACCTCTGCGGGATAGTGTTTGTAGACCAGACATAGCTTCTTCCCATAACAAACCAGATTCTTTTCTCAAGGTTTAATCATAACATGTTACCGTTTAACCAAAATGTTTGTAATTTGTTTTGACTCTGACTACTTCCATTGTTGTAAGTGGGGGAGCCGCTGCCTCAGATCAGAACAGGGCAGAATGCTGTGCCATTAGGGCTGTATGATGACTGTTCTCTATTTGCAAAGGTATGAATCAATGTGCCGACTTAGTGAAATCCATCAATCTCTGTTTATTTAACTAGGGTGAATAGTTGAATACTGTTTTCCCATGACACAGGTCATTAAAAATGTTTCTGGACCTTTCCTTGTTGATGACTTTCTTTATTCGGACCCCGCTGATTTTATTGTTGTTTATTTTGTTTATTTTTTTTGCTGTGATGCCCAGTTGGATAGAGATGATAGGGAATCCTCGACAGGGGTAATGGAAACCTTAATTTCACTCAGAGTGACATCAACGCCATCGAGACGGGCACCAATAGATGCATCCATTCCGGTTACCCGGGAGGCTATGGATTTTACCTCGGCCAAAATCTGCTCCATAGTAGTATGGTTAGCTGACGCCGGATCCGAGGGACTAGCAACAGTTAGCTCTGTCACGCTAGCCGCACATGTGTGCTTCTGAGTTTATCTTTTTTGCCTGTCGATAAAAAAATGGGGAATTCCTTGTCACACAGCTTCTTTGGCATCTCCACTGGACAGTTTAATAAACAGAGTGTAGGTGTTGAAAGTGGAAAGTCAGGGAATTAATAAGGTCCTGAGGCAGAGAAAACTCTTAAGCATCCATACTGGTCCGGATCACGTGACCGACCCCGACCCTGCTGATTTTTGATTGGTTACCCCTGCTCTAAATGGATAAAACATAATCCCTTAGATGAGCCCTGGATAGACACAGAACAGGCACTATGCAGTAATGTCATAATTTCAGATTTGCCGTTCATTAGCTCTAACATCAAGCAGCATTCATGTTTTTGAAATATTAACATCAGCTCTTTCCTGACAGCACGGTGGGAATTTCTTAAAATAACGAAGTCATCACTTATCCTGTGCAGTCGTACACCCATCTGGAATAACCCTGGCAGTCTACAAAACAATAATATGATAAATTTTCCATCCTAGAAGAATAAAGGTATTGCATATCTGGATCATTTATTTGAAGGAACTGTCGTGGAATAATGTCTTCACAACGACTTAGAATTGGAGCTAAGTTTAATAAAAATTCAAAGTTCTTAAAAGGCAGAAAAGTCTTCAAGCAATGATCCAAAAATCAGGCAGAAGCAGCTGAATCCAGGTCCAACGTGATTTATTGCAAAATACAAAGGAATCACACGAGTTGACCACCGGTGAGCAACTGAACAAATGTAGAAAATGGGCATCTTTTATACACTCTTGGGCTTGTGGGGCTCCTCCCCCAAGCCCCCTCCTTTTTTACATCATTCTAGGTACTTTTTCTTCGGGTAAAACCAATTATTTTTATCTTATCGGAGGAAAACTCCTTTCAAAGCATATTTTTTATATATTTAATCAACAGTCTTTGTTACAGGTCATGGTGACATTCTTTGCAAATCATGATGACATATATTGCCACTAAATCAAAAACACATCATAGTCTTAATCATTAATCTTTCAAAACAAAGTTTTCATCCAGTGACTTATGATTATTACATTTCTTTGAAAACGGTCAGCATAACCCTAAAACTCAAATCTTGGTATCACATCACTTATATGTCGCTATTTACCTGCTTAGTACCATACAGTATTACTTTGGTTATGACAACTCATATACCACAATTAGTTTTAGCTGAGCTGTGCAACCTTGGTATGACAAATAATTCATTTTTAATGAGTGTGCCTCTATCACTAAAAGGCCTCAACCCTGTAGCTCTGCAGCATCCCAATCTTGGATTCAACCCAATACCTGCATTTGACTGGATCCCAAACTTCAAAGGGCCAGGTGCAGAGTCATACACACACTGCCTCTCCTTTTCTCTCTTTGGCCTTGATAACATAAATGTACTTGTGAAAACAACTCTCTAAATATTTATAAAACATTTCATTCTATTTTATTCTAATCAGTGGTGCAGATTAATACACTACAGAACGAAGTTTATCACATTTGCTAGATTAAATTTGCATTATGGCATTAACAGAAATAAATTCTTAGAATATGGACAGATTAAATCTATAATCAGAAACACATTTAAACATATTGAGGGAGCTTTACAAATTTCAAATAATATATCAGCGTTCATAGAGTTAACCCCCTCCAAACTACTGTCTAAATTATACAGGACACTGACTAAACTGGATGATACAATATCTCTTTCTATTATGAAATGGGAGGAGGATCTATCAGTCAGCTTTGAAAAAAACATCTGGGCTCAGATATGTCTAAGAACTTTTAAAATGACTAGAAACCCCAATTTAACACAAACACAAAATCCTCCACAGAGTGCACTATACAGGTCAAAGATTATTCAAGCTGGGTTTTGCACAATCTAATATCAGTCCACAGTGCACAGGCAGTCAACTTGATAATTATATTCACACGTTAGGGTTATGCATGCCGGTTTAAACAGTGATAAACTGCATCTAGTGCGTGTAATGCTTAATATTTGTATTATTTTAGGAAGAATGCCCTGATGTCAAGCATAAAAAAGAGCATGCATATTTTTACTGCATAGAATCAAGGACATCAGACCAATGAAACTTGAAGTCCAATAGTGTCCCTACCCAAGTTTCAAATTAAACCTACGCTCTTGATAACGTGCCTCTGTACTGTTGTTCGGGGGGCAGAGACACCTCACTGCTGTCAGACAGCTCTTCTTTCTCTGTGGCCAGCTTACAGGCCTGCTTTCTGGTCTGGACAGCGGCTACAACATTTTCTTGCTTCTCCTTTTTAATTTCCTAGGAGCCTCCTGCTCCATCATTTGCTCTCCCTCACCTTTTTCCTCCCACAGGGGCTACCAGGGGCTCCTCCACATTCACCTCCCTTCCATCAGCCTTCCACCTCACCTTTCGTTCCCTGATCTCCATAAAAACCAGTCACCTCACCACCAGTTTCTTCCTCCTGCTCTCCGCACACACACCATCCTGCTCCATTTCACCCTGATTCTCCCTCTCCTCAACATCCACACAAGTTTCCCCTTAACCACACACCACAGTGCTCCCCTCACTCACCACACAAACATCACTCTGTGGTTTTGTGGTTTTATCCTCATCCACGCTCTCCCCTCTGTCTCTAGCGTTGGCTCCCAACACCGCGGATCCCTCTGCGGCTATGCAGGAGTTCCCCGCGGAGCCAGACTGCACCCCCGTGGCAGGATCCACATCCTCGCCGGACACACCCACCTCCGCTCCAGCCGCAGCGGGCTGTTGCTCCGCCTCAGCTACCGTGGATGGTTCCGCTCTGTTTGTGCACATTTTTATCAAATGTTTCTCCTGGCCACAACCCCAAAACACTTCATGGTGTACGATGTTGCAAACAGGATGAAATCAAAAACATCAATCTCCACCCTGAAGCGCAGGTTGAGCTCCTTGTCATGTTTGTTTAAAATCATGAAGAGCTGCCTCCTGTGAGAAACAGGATCTTCTTAACGGGGGAAACCACCTCTCCATGACGAGACAGCTCTCTGACGCGGAACTCATCGCTGACGAAAGGAGGGACATTTTAATAAAATAACTTTAGTGGCAGGCTGCGCGAGCTTGGCGACACCTGAAGAAACGAAAGCCATTCACTGAGGTGCTCGACTCCACCAGCAGGTTTGCCTACTTCCACCTTCTCCACAAAAATGCTGCAGCTCCGTTCAACCGGGCTGCAGACTTGATAGAACTGTGCCCAGTATCCTCACTGACTGCCAAGCAATCAACCTCCATGCTGCACGGAAGCTCCAGCACTCCACCTTGATGCCGTTCCTCCGTGTCAGTATGGAGAAACCTTCCCTAACTCCTCTAACCACAGATCTGGCGCCGGGCAGAAACCCGACGACCCCACAACCCACTCAAACAAGAAAAAACAAGCAAACACAATTATATACATCGCAATGTGTACATACACCCAGTGAAAAAAGGATAGAAAAAGTAAGAAAATGCACTGTTTTCTCACGCTCTCTCTTTTCCGCTCCTTAACTCACACTCACTCCCACACAAAGAAGAATTTTTTTTTATTTTTAACAAAACATTTATTTAACAATGATTTATCAACAAACAGTTAAAAAAACAGGTCATCAGGACATCATTATAAAAGCAGCTAGTTATATTTTAGCTTTATGGTGCACAACACATTATTAAAACCCCACAGTTTAAAAAAAAAAAAATTCAAATCCCCAGTGGCTCTGTGGAAGCAGAACTCCAGCCTCAACCCGGCTTTGACGTTACACTTCCACAGAGCCACCGCATCGAGCTGAGGTCCTTCCTGCATTTTATCTCGTCGTGTTAAATAAATGGCCATTATTTTGCTTCAGAGATTAAATAATTAAAAATTCTGGATTTGAAAGCAGTGGTTTCGGTTGTAAATATATTAACCATTGATAAAAACGTGAATGGGTAAAAACCACACTAAAAAGGCTAAAAACATTCATTAAAAAATTAAAAAAAACTAGTCAGTCGTACACAATCCATAAAAACGTGGAAACACACTCTCGGCAAACTGCAAAGGACATTTGTTTAAAACCCTCAGGCACTGATGTGACAGATAAAATGTGCATTTTGTAGCTTAATAGCACCGTGAAGTATCCTCCATTAAAGGTCACCAGTCCGTTTCTTGATGGGATGCTTGTCCAAAGTCCTCCACTGAGGTTTTTGTCCTCCAAATCTGTCTGCCCAGACGCTTGTTTGCCTGTTATGGAGAGTTCTGTTGTTTAGGACTTTAGTGCAAGTTCTGTATAATGTTTTTGGTCCGTGATTGCACAGATCCATCCTTTGATTTATTGTTTTGTAATAGGGGTCCACTGTCCTCCCTCAAAGTCCGGATCCATGTACACACGGGAACTTCACTCGTGTCAACATGCAGCCGGTGGCGTGCAGCTGCCCTGAGCAGTCATCCGCTTCTTTTCAGACGCCTCCAGCACCGCTGGCCAACCTGGGCGGGACCGGACCCCCAGCAGCGGAGGACCTTCCTCCGACGCCCGAAATTCGCCCCGCAATCCTCACCAGATGCCTCAGGGTCACCGCTTCAGACCTGGACAACGTCTCGCGGAAGGCCCAGACACGGAGCTGTCGTGGACGTGCCCAGCCTTGCTCCACACACCAGCGAGTTCTTCTGAAAAGCCAATGTAGAGAGTTATGCGTTTTGGACCTGTGCAATTTACAAAAAAGCACATGATTTAAAAAATACTTTGATAAAATTGAGGCAACCCTCTTATCTTTAAGAGACTTAAGTCTGTTAAAAACAGAGCAGCATCCAGCCCCAGAGTTTACACGTCTGAGAATGCAGCTTGCCATGTCCCTCCACATGGGGTCTTCTGTCAGGAACTTCTAAAGGAACTGTAAACGAAAAGTGGCTGTTCTAGCGGCCAGGTGGACAAAGTCCTTGCCCCCTCTCCTCTCTTGGTAAAAACAAGACAGACTGTGGCACCCAATGTCGACCGCTCCAGAAAAAGTTAACCATCTTCTGACTGTATTTTTACAAGAATGTCAGAGGGTGGGTCTGAAAACAGAGAGTTTGTGCCACAGCTGTGATGTGATGAGCTTAAAAACCAGTGACTCTGCCCCTATAGGACATCTGGGGAGTGCAACCACTTCCATTTTGCCAAGCTGTTTTTTTTTCCTTCCATTTCCTCCCAGTTTTTTTCTTAAATAACTTCAATGCCTAAAAACACACCAAGGTACTTAAAACCGTCTTTCTTTGAACCCCGACCTCGAGGAAAATCTGCTGAACCCTGGACGGACTACTCCTCCTTGACCGGGGCTTCGCTCGCGCAGGTTTCACCCCTTCGCGTGGACAAGACGCAAAACTTTTCAGTTACCTCAGTTAAAAGGCTGACGTCCCGTTGATCCTTAATAAAAACAACAACGTCCTCAGCGTAGGCAGATAAAACCATGATGATTAGTAAAACCAGGTAAAACCAGACTGTAAACACTCAAACGGGTATTTTCTGAAGGAGGGGTTCCAGGGATGCTGAGCGTAGCCGCATGCAGTCGAGAGCGCGCAGCCCCGTTGGACGCCTCTACACACTCTTGTGCTGGTTATCATTACCGCTGATCTTCAGCACACTCTATGCCAATTGCACAGCACCTGGATCTTGGGTGATGAGACCGCTGAACTCCAAACCTCTCTTATGGTTTTCCAGCCATGCCCACGTGCCACAAACACTCTTTTTTCTGATCTAATGAAATCGGCCGCTTTTAACCCAATGAACGGTGACCTCCAAAACATCCTGACTCAGTGAGATGTTGTCTACCATGGACCTGCTGGGACGCAGGTTCGATCATCGGGGGATGACATCCGTTCATAGTTTTTCCCAGCTCCTGGCGGCCAGAGAGACTGCACGCGCGATGAGGACATCGGGCTTTGTGTTCTTTACGCCCGCGCCTTTTTTATAGTGATGACTTCGCTTCTACGGCAAAGCATGGCAGTGAGCCTAACGTGATCGCGATTCTCTCTGCAGACGCGCTTAGCAGGTTTTTCAGATGTTCCAACAGGCCTCGAAGAAATCCCCGACGTGAGTCCATCACGCCAGGATCCTCTCTGGGCCCGCATGCCGAGGAGGCTGGGATTCCTCTTTGTTCCAGGGACGCCTCCAGCTCTGCGTTGGTCTCAGAGACTCCGGGGCAGTTCAGTGGTGAAATTTCGAAATAGATCTCGCTCTTTGTGGGGATTCGCCCGGGAATGACTTCAGCTCTCCTGATCCTCCCCGTTCTGACCTAGCCTGCTTGTTGCTCTCAGGTCCGGGATATTAAGTGCGAGCATCAGTTTCGATCTGGACGGTAAGCTTCCAGGCGAAAAGCGAGGGAGCATCTTATCTCTGGGCGCCTTCCTGGACTCCAGATTTTGACTACGTGCCGGATTGGATCGACTTCAGCAGGTTGAAGCACGCGAAATGCCAGTTTTAGAGTCATTACGCTTTCTCATTTCTGTGATCCTCCGGAAGGTTTTAAGTCCATCGTGATATGTTCATCTCCAGATCTCTGATAGATCTTGTAATGTCACGAGTGACGTTGAGAGTATGCTGTTGACTCAGCAGTTTTATCTGAACTTTCCCATAGTCCCACCACTGTCTACGAGAGGTAAAATCTGACTTTCTCTGTCTAAAACCAGTCCAAAAATAACTTAAAGTCTCCTTAAAACCTTGATAGTGTCATGATGGGTTCACTGAAAGCGACCCAAGAATGCAGAACACCAC
>JAGKQL010001023.1:0-14861 GCA_018398635.1 Cyprinodon brontotheroides
ATAGTTAGATATAATATAATATAATATAATACCATCCATCCATCCATTATCTGACACGCTTGTCCCAATTGGGGTCGTGAGGGCTGCTGGTACCTATCTCCAGCAGTCAATGGGTGAGAGGACCCTGGACAGGTCGCCAGTCCATCGCAGGGCAATATAATACAATATAATAAATATAATATAATATAATCTTAGGATAGGATAATGGTGTTGTTTCTTTCCTATTTTAGGCCTTTGATGCCTACATATTCATACAGGAATATATAAAACAGGAAAGAGTGTTTCTTGCCTTTAAGTAGATGACAAATTAAGTTGAAATTTTTACTTTGACTATTGCACAAAAATATGAAATATAAAGACAGGTATGTAGCAACTTTGCAAGAGTAGGCAAAACAGATAAAACATAACAAATATACAAACTAAAAAAATGAAATATTTAAATGACTGCAAAACTGGCCACACAGAGTTGATCTCAGAATGTAGGCTGTGTAGAATATAGTGAGGGATTGCCTTCAAGTTTATGAGGCGATGCAATCAACTCGTTTCCTTAGACAGAAATATTTGAATCAATCTGACTGGATGATCTGGTGAACTGTAAAGTGTCCTGAGATGACATGTGTTGTGAATTGGCACTATAGAAATAAACTGAATTGAAGTGAATCAGTCCCCCTAGAAACAAGGATTTGCCAAAGGTTCTTAGGTTTGTTGCATATTTGCTACAATAGGCATTAATAGGTTAGACATAAATCATCTTTTTCCATGGCAAGTTGTCTTGTATAGAGTCAGAATTAACTTTATTTGCCAAGTCTGTTCACATTATCATGGAAATAGCATTTTAGTTTCTATATTCCTGTCAATACAAATATTATATAAATAAATATGCTTCTACATTACAAAATACATTTAATATTTATTAGTATACAGATTTAGGTTTTTTAGATCCATGGAATAAAAGGCTGATTTTTTTGTGATTTTTTTCTATCTTGTCCCACTTAGTTCTGGAAACACAAAAAAATGGCTGGATGTGGTGGTGGACGACAGGCTGCCGACGGTGAGAAATCAGCTCATCATGCTTCACTCTGCCTCCAATAATGAGTTCTGGAGCACCTTGATGGAAAAATCCTACACCAAGTAAGGTCACTGACAGCATCAGATTGGAATAAAGCAATGAAACTGAGTTTTATTGCTTAATACATCCTCTTCTTTCCTGGTTTTGTCAGGATTAATGGCAGTTATGAGTCCCTTAAAGGCGGCGGCACCATGGAGGCCATAGAGGACTTCACTGGTGGAGTTGGAGAGGTGTATGAAAGCCGGAAACCTCCAGAACACCTGTTTGCGCTCATGAAAAAGGCCTTAGACAGAGGCTACATGATGGGATGCTCCATTGATGTAAGAATAATTCTGCCGTCCAGCAATTCATGGAAGTCTCCTGTGGATTCATGTTAAATTTATCCTCTCATTCAAGCATTCGGATCAGTGTTTCAGTTCAAACTGGTCTCAGTTCTTTGGTTTTCTTTGGTCCAGATCACCAGCTCTGCCGAGTCTGAAGCCAAGACCAGCACAGGCCTTGTGAAGGGACACGCCTACTCCATTACAGGCCTGGAAGAGGTAGGACCCCTCAGCAATGAGTCAGAAACAAGTCAGACCTGTTTGAATTAGGAGAAACTGTCAGTAAATTATCTCTGTAGACATTGAACTTTGGGCAGCTGTTGGTGAAATGGGATACCTGCTTTCTGTGGAATGTCTGGGAATATCTTGGTTATTACATAATTTTTATGGTCAAAAGTAGAAGAAATTATTAAAGTTTTCAGTTTGATGCAGACATCTTTCATCTTCCTCAGGGGCGGTGCGGCAAAAAGCGACCTACCCAACATGTCAGCTTGGTTATAAAATGTCTACTTTGACTGTGGTCAGCCTACCACATTCACAGAACAGTTAATCTTGGTTCAAACACTGCAAAAATTGTCCATCTAACCACGTCTTACAATCTTACAGTAAAAACTCTTTTTGATCCTCTTCAAGGTTGATTTACTAAGTAAGTGTAACGTTCCTGGCACTGGAGCTGCTAATTGCAATCAGTGCACCTGTTCTCACTCCTCTTCTCCTGCTTAAAGGCTCCGTCCCTCCAGCCTCCAGTGCCAGAACGTCTTTAGCCTCACGGTGAGAACTTCCAGCCTATTTTTTACGTGGCTCTGCCTGTCTGAACCTCGACCTGTTTTTGCCCCTGTTTTTGAGCCAGCCTGACCCCTTTCTGGATTTTTGTCTGCCCGTCTGAGCCCTGCTCGTCAGCCTCAGTGATCTGGACTGTCAACCCGTGTTTCTGACCCAGCCTGCCTGTGAGTAACTGAGATTGCCTGCCCCTTTGAACTGTCTTTGCTTTTGTGGATTTTTGAACTGGATCTGGACTTGGAACTTCCTCTGGATTCTCCCTTGGATACCTCTGCTGGATTAACCGACTCCCCCCTCATCAAGACCCGGACCGAACCTGGATTAAGAACCTTGGATTTCCTCAGCACAGCTCCCTCCTTTCCTGTAACCAGACTGAGTCCAACCGAGTCTTCCCGTGGTCAGGAGCTGCCTGTCGCTGAACCTGACCGCTCTTCCCGGGAGTCCGTGCCACCCTCTCACTTAAATAAAGACCGTAAAAGCTTCACTGACCTGTTTGCGGGTTGTCTTTGGGTCCATCCATATCCATTACAGCAATCCATTACAGTAAGAGCAGCTTGTGTCTTTTAAAAAAAGTCCAATCAAAATTAGACCAAAAATCTGGAATCATTTTCTAGTTTATCAATCTCAAAACAAGATTTCATAATAATAAACTAAATACTGTGATTATTTAGCACTTTAACTGTTTACTTCTTTATTAGATACAGGATTGGATGCCATTGGATTTTAACAATCTTCATATTTATCATTATCTGCCTGCGAAAAAGTAAAAGTAGATTTTATTGTAAAAAGTTTAATTGCACTTGATTTAAGTGGTTAAGAAAAATGATCGTCTGTGAGAATAAGATTTTAGCTCTTAAAATAAAATAAATTATCTGATGTGCAGATAATCATACTTACCCTTAAAATGAAGGGACAAATTGATGAATTTCCAAAATGACTAATTTCTGGATAAATTTTGCAATGATTTGAGCTGTTGAGGTTTTTAAAGATAAAACCATCAGTAATTTATTGAATTATATTTCAGGAAATCTGGGGAATATATTTTTATTTTAAAGCTCACAAAGGGGGGTTATATATATAATCTTTGTTTTCCAGGTAAACTTCAGAGGCCAGAGAATCAAGTTGATCCGACTCAAAAACCCATGGGGTCAGGTGGAGTGGAACGGCAACTGGAGCGACAAGTAGGGGGAAAATATTCACTCTTTGACTTTCAAAATAAAA
The DNA here is from genome assembly GCA_018398635.1 of Cyprinodon brontotheroides. NCBI lineage: Eukaryota > Metazoa > Chordata > Actinopteri > Cyprinodontiformes > Cyprinodontidae > Cyprinodon > Cyprinodon brontotheroides. The sequence goes on from JAGKQL010001023.1 coordinate 3,391, forward strand.
TAAATGCTAATGTCACAGGCAGGTGTAGCAGATGGACTGTGAAGTGTATAGATGTCATGTCTCTGCTTCTAGAACTTTATCACATCTCTTCTTAATCTCTGTCAAACCCATGTCCTTTTTGGGATCTGGAGGTTTGTCCACTTTTCTCCACCAGAGGACGTACGAGATCTCCTGGAGCCTGAGCCAGCTGCACCACCTGTCTCCCCATCTGCTGCTTATCAGGAGATCTCTGTGCCCGGAGGGCTTCACTCAGTGCCAGAGTGTTTTGCCAGTAGCGGTTAGCAGAAGCCTGAGCCAACCTGCTGTCTGTCTAGGCTCTGACTTTTGTAAACCAAACCTGATCATTTTTCTCCTCTCTCTCTTGCTTCCCAGGTTGATCCTGCCTGAAGACCTGAAACTCTGGAGAGTTTCTCTGCTGAGTGATCTGTCTGCTGGATTCTCAGTAGAACTATGGAGAGCTGTCTTTGTCAAGTATCTGCCTGCCCACGCTCTCAGAAGATTACTGGAAGGAAACTCAATCTGAGATCTGCCTGCACTCTGTGTAAGCTCTGCCTCTGCCTCTGCCCTCAGCCTGCCGACAACCTCTGGACCCTCAAAGGTTCCCCCCTCTGCAGCTCTGCTCACTCCAGAACAGGTACTGACCTGAACACTCACAACCTGCAAAATACCTGGACCTCCACTAATCTCTCTGTCCTCTTCAGCAGTAAACCCACTCATGACCAGTCACGAGTGGGTGACCACTTTTTTTGGCAATCCAATCCAAGTAAGTGCAAGGGATTTTTGTTCCAGTGTCAGCTAATTTTTGAACATTCTCAGTCGAGTTTTCCGAATGACAAGAGGAGAATCGCCTTTATTTTGTCACAATTGTCCGGAAAAGCCTTAGAATGGGCGGAAGCCAGATTTTCTTCTGAAACTAGTTTTGGTTGTACTTTTGTGCAATTCATTCAGGAATTTAAACAAGTCTTCAATCAAGACACTGATAAGTCCTCTGAATCTCACGGACTGTTGGAAATCAAGCAAGGTAATAGAACTGTGGCTGAATTCTCTATCAACTTCCGGGTTAAAGCGGCTGCTTTCGGTTGGAACGAATCAGCGCTCAAAAGCGCTTATTTTCACGCCCTTGATGATTCTATTAAGGACGAGCTGGCCACTCTCGATGAACCTACGACTTTGGAGGAACTAATTAAGTTAACAATCCATTTAGATAACAGACTGCGAGCCAGACCCAAGTCCAGATCTAGAGGCCATGCCTTTTTTTGTTTTCCGCTCCTGCTGCTAATGACGTCTCTTCATCCTCAGTTCCCTCAGAAGTTGAGTCCAGATCTAAGAACCGTTATCTACCTGTATCTGTTCCTGTTACTAAGACTCATTACTTCTCTCCTCCCACAGTACCCTCAGAAGTTGAGCCTATGCAGATCGGCCACACCAGGCTTTCATCCGAAGAGAGGCAAAGGAGGTTTAAAGAGAACCTATGTTGGTACTGTGGAGAACCTGGACACTTTGTCTCAACCTGCCCAGCTAAGGTAAAAGCCGGGGTCCGCCAGAGGAAATGAGCAGTCTGGCGGACCATCTCCAAACTGAGAAATCTCCTCGTCTTCTGTTTCCTGCAACTCTGTTCTTCAAAAGTCAATCCCTCACTTTATCAGCATTAATAGACTCAGGCTGTTAGAAGAATCTGATAAACTTCAGTTTGGTCAAACAATTAAACATTGAAAACACCCCATTAACCAAGCCCCTGAGAGTTTCGGCCCTCGACGGTAAACATAAACAATTACCTCAGGTCACGCTCCAAACCAAGCCGCTAGAACTTCTGATCTCTGGTAACCACAGACATAGAGAGACTATTTCATATTTTGTATTCCCATCAGCTAGCTCTTCCATTGTCCTTGGTTTTGAGTGGCTTCAACACCATAACCCACACATAAACTGGTCAAAAAGACATGTTGAGTCCTGGTCTGCATCCTGCCATTGTACCTGTCTCCGCACCGCCGCACCTTCGACTCAGTCTCCGGCCAGTCTTCAGGAGGCTGACCCGCCAGATCTTTCCATAATACCTCCTGACTACCATGACCTGGCACCAGTATTCAGTAAGGTTAGTGCACTTTCTCTCCCCCCGCATCGACCTTACGACTGTGCAATCGATCTTCTCCCGGGGGCCCCCCTCCCTAACAGTCGGCTCTATAATATCTCCAAACCCGAGAGGGAGACTATGGAGAATTATATTAATAAGTCCTTAGCCGCCGGCATAATCCGACCGTCCTCATCTCCTCTCGGGGCCGGTTTCTTCTTTGTTGGCAAGAAGGATGGATCTCTACGACCCTGTATCGATTACAGAGGATTAAACCAAATTACTGTCAAGAACAAATACCCGTTACCCTTGTTAGCATCAGCCTTTGAACCCGTCCAAGGAGCAACTGTGTTTACTAAGTTTGACTTGAGAAACGCCATCTCCTCAGAATCAGAGAGGGAGATGAATGGAAAACCACATTCAAGACTCCACTAGGTCAGTTTGAGTGTCTGGTAATGCCTTTTGGTCTGACCAATGCACCTGCTTGTTTTCAGGCCCTGGTTTGAGAGATTTTTTGTCTATATTGTTGACATTCTGATCTACTCCAAGAACATTTCTGAACATAAGAAGCACGTCCGTTTGGTTCTACAAAGACTTCTTGAAAACAAACTGTTTGTTAAAGCAGAAAAATTTGAGTTTCATCATCCATCTGTCACCTTCCTAGGTTTTGTGCTCGAGGGCGGGCAGGTGAAGCCGTCAGAGGATAAGATCAAGGCGGTTCTGGACTGGCCCACTCCCGAGAACCGAAGACAATTACAAAGATTTCTGGGGTTTGCAAATTTTTACCGGAGGTTCATTCGCAATTACAGCCAGACAGCTCAGCCTCTGACTGCATTAACTTCTGTCAAAAAGACTTTTCACTGGTCTGCAGAGGCTGAGGCTGCCTTTAAGAAACTCAAAGCTCTGTTTTCTAATGCACCCATCCTCATCCAACTGGACCCCTCCAAGCAGTTAATTTTGGAGGTGGATGCTTCTGATTCTGGGGTGGGGGCAGTTTTGTCCCAAATTTCTGCTTCTGACCAAAGAGCTCATCCATGCGCATTTTTCTCCCGCAGACTCTCTCCCGCAGAGCAAAATTATGACGTCGGAGACAGAGAACTCCTCGCCATTAAACTGGCTCTAGAAGAATGGCGGCATTGGCTGGAGGGCGCAGAGCATCCCTTTCTGGTATGGACAGATCACAAGAATTCAGTCTGCAAAAAGATCCAATCCCTATCAGTCCCGTTGGTCTCAGTTTTTCTCCAGATTCAATCTGATCATTTCTTACCGGCCCGGTTCTAAAAACATTAAACCCGACGCCCTTTCACGCCTCTATGCTCCTGACAAACCTGAAACTCCTGAAAGACACATTAGACACATTAATCCGAACATGACAGTCCTGTCTGTGAACTGTCAAATTAAAAGCACCTGTGCTAAAACAGGAGCTTTAAATGAATAAATAAATTGAGATATTTATGCTCAGTACGGTTTAGTGAAAGGCTTTTCTAAAATAACCTTGATGTCTAACCCTTTACTTCAAAGTTTTATCTGATTTTTCTGTAATCGAACCAGAGGAACCTGCAGACTTTCCATTACTCTGTTCAACACTTAGCAACCAGACTGCAGCTTAAACTTAGATCCTGCTTTGAAGGTTTCATTCTGCAAGAACTTCTGGAAGAGCTTTATTGATTGTACTGAAGCTGGATGATCCAAATTAATCCCAAATAAAACTGGGAATAAATCTGGCCTTTTGGTTGAAGCTTCAAATCAAACTGTTCTCTTCCTTTTTTTATCATCACTTCAGTGTTTTCTCAGGGGCCTCTGGCCCCCTAGAGGATCCTTCTCTCAGTTTAGAAAAGTTATAGGGTTCTAAAATAAAAAATGAGAACAGCATGAAGGTCCCTCCACATTCCCCATGTCTGCTTGATAAGAATGTTGCCGATCACTCACTGCCTCGTCTGTTTCAGTTCCAGAGAGTGGGATTCTTTTGACAAAGCAGAGAAATCCCGGATCCTTCAGAATTCAAGAAGATGAAGAATTTTGGTGAGAACTCTGAATTTATTTGTTGGGAATCAAATAATTACAATAATGTACACATATGTAAATACAGATGATGGATGATGAAAGTTTTTCACTTTGTCCACATGTGATCAAGTTTTTGTTCGTGTGATCAATGTTCCTTTTTACTTTTGATCATGTGAAACCTGTGATCACATGTGCACCATATATTAAGACCACACTGGTTTCACATGAAAGTGATGCATCACATGTGAAATTAACATCTGATATAAAATGCCACATGTTATTCTCATTTGAAACACATGATTCACATTTGAGGCACATGTGGAAAACATGGGAATCACATGTGGAAAAACATGAGATCTCCCCAAAGATAACTGTGCTTCTACATGTGAATCTGATTTTTTATTTATTTCACATGTAGTACATGGGTTCCACATGTAATGTTCACATGGGAAATTAACATCTGATACACATTTCCACGTTTTATTCCCATTTGACGCACATGTGATTCACATTTGAGGCACATTTGAGATGTTCCCAAATATAGATGTGCTTCTACATTTGAATCTATTTTTTTTATTTATTGAACATGTGGCACATGGTTTCCACACGTGGTATTCACATGTGTTTTTCTGTGTTGGCCCAATAGCAAAAAACAGTCATGATGTTAGTTGAAGGTTTGATTCTGAGTCAGTATGCCCTTGGGCAAGGCACCTAACCCCCAGAAATCTGTTGATCAGTGAGAATCGATGCTTGATGATGCTTTGATTGGTCCGTTTGGCTGGAAGAGTCTGTCCAGCAGGTGGAAAACAGACGTGTTGATTCACAGATGGATGGTTGTGTTTGATTTTTGAACTCCAGGATGGAGTTTGAAGATTTCAAGAGGAATTTTGACAAGGTGGAGATTTGCAACATGACCCCCGATGCCCTGGATGATAACACAAAACGCCACTGGGAGGTCAACGTCTTTGAGGGCAACTGGATCCGCGGCTCCACCGCTGGAGGCTACAGGAACTACATCGGTGGGCTGATAATTTATTCAGCAGATCACAAGAATATTGACTCAGATGCAGCCATCTTTGACCTCAACCCTTTGATCTGCAGACACATTCTGGACCAACCCACAGTTTAGGCTGGAGCTGGAGGACGCTGATGATGATGACGACGTCTGCAGTGTGGTGATTGCTCTAATGCAGAAGAACCGGCGGAGCTAAAAAGAAAGAGGCCTGGAACTGGAAACAATTGGCTTTGCTGTGTATGAGGTAAGTAAAATGTTCCCGTGCTGCTGGGTTAGAGCTAAACAGTGACATAAGAGCATCAACCTTTTAACCTTGAGGAAAAAGGAAAAAAGGAAAAAAAGAAAGGATGTCTTTTCTGACTTATTTTTACACAGAAATTTTACATTAAAACCTGATCACTGGAGTTACCAGTTTGTTTATTTTCAGGAGGAACTAATCCCAAGCCTTCTGGGCAAGTCTTGTTTCCTCCTGATCTCCCCGACATTGTCTTCTGCTTTTGAAAAATGTCCTTCCATCAAATTAAACTCCCCATGCTGATTCTTAGTTTTTGTTAGAGGAGTAGTGTGTGTTCTTCCTGAAGGAGACACAGCAAATCATACCGACATCAGAGCATCAGGATCCTTCCTACCCACAATCCACTCTGTTTGATGCTGATCATTCCACCACAGCCGGGTTGAAGATGATCTGTTAGCGCTATTTCAAACTCAAAGCGCTCCATGTCTTTTCTCTCTCTGGTCATAAAAGGCTCCAGGACGGAGGATGATTATAAAATTTATGTGGGAAGGAAATTTCTTCTGTCCTACCACCCCTCCAAGGCATTTACAGGCAGCAGGACATACATCAACATGTTTCTGTTCTTGTGAGGTGTGGGGGCCAGAAAGGTGCTGCTGTGAGTGCCACCCTGCCTCCTGGGACAGTACCTGCTGGTAACCATGGGACCTTCCAGCCCCACCCTGCCTCCTGGGAGGCGATCCTCATCCGCATCTTCTCAGAGAAAGCAGCCAAAGCCGTAATGAGTGTTCAGAGTCACTGATGAGTCCAGTGAACTTACCTACTATTTACAGCTAGTAGAAACATCTGGACTTTTCTAAACATCATGTTGAGATAAAATGACCCTCATGATGTTTGCCTCTTTGTTGCTGTAAAGCTGCTTTAAAAAAAAAAACTTCATGATGACACTTGTTTTGTTTTTAACAGAGATGGGGACCAACGTGGACGCGAAACCTGCCAGAGGTAATTAAACCCCAGACACAATAACAGTTTTTAGTGGCTCTGCTGGTACTGAGGCTGAATGTCTTCCTGCAGCCTCGATGCCCACAGCCCTCCAGAGTGAGGAGAGCAATGAGGAGAAAGGCCTGAGGAGGCTGTTTGAGCAGCTGGTGCGTCTGGTAAGAAAAACCCTTTCACAGCGTAGAGCAACACCAGCTGGGATCAGATTCTACAGCTTCGCTTTTATATACCAACAGACCAGGCTATCTCAGGATGGAGCTGCAGCAGATGCCGAATGGTGTTCTGGCCCACGGGTATTAAAATGGCAAAATCACATTTGGGGTTTAATTTCTGGAGACCCTCGAACAAAGCCAGAGAGAGAGAATACGATTCAGATGGTAGAAAACAGATAAATCACAAGCTAGAATAGATGATGAAATAATGAGTGATAGTTATTAAATAAGACTTAATAGTTCAGGACCACCGCTGAGGCTTCCCGACTGAGGACTGCAATATATATCACATTAAATAAGAATCACACTACTTTTATTTGCTAACCAATGATAAAAAAGATCAGAATAGTAAAGAAAACACAATCTACTGAATGAACAGCAACATTAAAACACCAATTTATCCATAATTTGTAAAAGTGTGACCTGAAGAAGCGATAAAAAAACAAAGCCACAAAACTGCTTAGAGATGCTTAATCAGGAAGCTTTTAGTTTTTCACTGGTTTTACGTTTTCTCCTAAAAGTTTGAGAGCAGCTCTACTGATCCTGCAGCTGGGATGGTGCTAGAATCCATCAGCCCGTCTAGGATTTGCTGAAGTTTGGTCATTTTTCTGTCCCCAGGAAAAGAGATCCAGTTTGAAGGGTTGAGCCTCAGCACCTGCCACAGCATCATGAACCTGATGGACGTATCCTTCAACCGTTTATATGGGGAAATCCTGCCTGTCTTAAGGCTTCAAAAACAGATTACTTAATACATTTGGATGATAGTAGAACTTTCTCCACTATAACCTCTGATTTCAAACCATTTAGTAAAGCAAACACAAGTAAAATACTGTTTCCTTATAACAACAGAAAGCTACAGCAGCTATAGCAGAAAAATGCTTCAATAAAGAAGAGATAAAGCATGGAAAAGCAAATATATCAGAGGGATTTTAGGTTGTCTCGTCTCGTCGTCTCCTCAGCTTATCCGGAACCGGTCGCTGGGGCAGTAGACTAAGCAGAGACTCCCAGACTTCCCTCTCCTCAGGAGACACCTCCTCCAGCTCTGCTGGGGAAGTCTGAGGCACTACCAGGCCAGATGAGAGACAGTCTTCCAGCTGCAGTTCTGGTCGCTCTCTGGGCCTCATCCCAGTGGGACGTATGCCTGGAACACCTCCCCGAGGGAGGCGACCAGGAGACGTACAGCGTCCGCAATATTGCAGCAGCCGCACCGAATCCGCTCTTATCGTGATCTCCTCTCCCTCTCCATTATTCCCTCAACTGTGAACAGGACCCCAAGATACTTGAACCCTCCACTTGAGGCAGGAACTCTCCTCCAACCGGAAGGGCATTATTGCAGCAGCCGCACTGACAAGTTCACTGCTAGGTCCGCCGTCGCCTCCCTTCACTCAGAGCCCGACTAAGATTCTTGAACTCCTCCACTTGAGGCAGGACACCCCCCCTGACCCGGAGCAGGCACCCCACTTCCCGCCGGTCAAGAAATCCGCGCCTCGGACTTGGAGGAGCTGATTCTCATACCGGCCGCTTCACACTCGGCGCAACCAGCCTGCACGTTGTAGGTCTTGGCCGGAGGGGAAAGCCAGCAGAATGACGCCATCCGGAAAGAAAAGCAGGGACGTAGATCCGCTGGTCCCCGTAAACCAGACCCTCCTCCGGTCCTTGGCTGCGCCTAGAAATCCTGTCCATAAAGTTATGAACAGCACCGGTGACAGAGGGCAGCCCTGTCGGAGTCCAACATGCACCGAGAACAGGTCCGACTTAATGCCGGCAATGCGAAACAGACTCCTGCTCCGCTTGTACAGAGAACGGATGGCCCCTAATAAAGGGCCCCCGACTCCATACTCCTGGAGCACAGGGCAGCACGAGGGATACGGTCGAAAGCCTTCTCCAGGTCCACAAAACACATGTGGACTGGTTGGGCAAACTACCATGAACCCTCAAGGACCCTGCAGAGGATGTAGCTCTGGTCCACTGTTCCACGGCCAGGACGAAAACCACACTGCTCCTCATGCAGCCGAGGTTCGACAATCAGCCGGACTGTCCTCTCCAGCACCCTGCCATAGGCCTTTCCGGGGAGGCTGAGAAGTGTGATTCCCCAATAGTTGGAACACACCCTTCGGTCCCCCTTCTTATGGAGGGGAACCACCACCCCAGTCTGCCAATCCAGGGGGACTGTCCCTGACCTCCACGCAATGTTGAAGAGACGTGGCAATCATGTTAGCCCAACAACATCCAGAGCTCTAAGATACTCAGGACGGATCTCGTCCACCCCTGAAGCCTTGCCACCATGGGGTTTTTTGACCACCTCGGTGACTTCAGCCTGGGTGATGAACGAATACAGCCCCAAGCACCCCATCTCTTCCCCCACGAAAGGCGTGTCTGTCGGGTTGAGGAGATCCTCAAAGTATTCCTTCCACTGCCCGACAATATCCTCCTTCAAGGTCAGCAGCTCCCCACCCCCACTGTTAGCGAAGCACTGCTTTCCCCTCCGGAGGCGCCGGACGGTTTGCCAGAATCGCTTTGAGGCCAACCGATAGTCTTTTTCCATGGCCTCTCCGAACTTCTATCCAGGCCCGAGATTTTGCCTCTGCAACCGCCCGGGCCACGACATGCTTGGCCTCACGGTACTGTTGATGCTTCAGGAGTCCCACAAGCCAGCCAAGCTCGATAGACTCTCTTCCAGCTTGACAGCATCCCTACATCGTGTCCACCACTGGAGCCCGCTGGGATTGCCACCACGACAGGCACCGGCAGAAACCTTCTGACCAAAGCTACGGGCAGCTACATTCGACAATAGAGGCGAGAACACAGCCCATTAGGACTTCATGTCTCCACTTCTCCCTCGGAACCGAAGAAGCTCTCCCCGAGGTGGGAGTTGAACAACGTCCTCGACCGAGGTTCCACCAGGCGTTCCCAGCAGACCCTCACTACTACCATTTGGGGCCTGCCAAGTCTTTCAAAAGGCTTCCTCCTCTTCCAGCGTATCCAGCTCACCACCAGGTGGTGGTCGATTGGACAGCTCGCCCCTCTCTCTTCACCCCGGTGTCCAGACATACGTGGCTGAAGATCAGAAGGATCGACTACAAAGTTATCATCAACTTTCAGTTTAGGGTGTCTGGTGCTAGGTGCACCATGGACATCCTATGCCTGAACATGGTGTTCATTATGGACAATCCGCGACTTGCACATAAAGTCCAATAATGAGACACCAATTTTTCAGGAAGCGCAGGGCCCGTTCCTCCCGATCATGCCCCTCCAGGTGAAATGCACTGTCGTTTCGTGGTATTCCCGTTAATCTCCCAGTAGAATGATGGAATCCCCGGGGCGGCTTTCTAACACCCTCCCGAGGATGCTAAGAAGAGGCCTGGTACTTTCTGCACTGCCGTTCGGCCCATAGGCGAAACAACTGTCAGAGTCACTCCCAACCTGGCGAGAAGGGATGCAACCCTCTCATCTACGGGGGTAAACTCAACCCCACAACCGCGGCTGAGGTGGGGAGACAAACACAAAGGGTTTTGAGGAACCGGCTCTTACGTCTGACCTGTCACCCAGAGCCTGTTGCCTTGGGAGCCACTACCAGGGGCATTTAGCCCCGACAACATAGCCTCTGGGATCCCCAGGCACTGAAACCCCTTCACCACACGTTAAGGTGGCAGTTCAAGGGGGTTTTAGGTTGTAATAAACTTTATTTTTAGACTGTGATGTTTTATGATGGTAGGATGTCAGTTTTTGTGCTGACCTTTCTCAGACTGGTCATTGACTTCATGAAATAATCTAAACCTTCAGCAATCCTTTTGGTTTGTCACAGTATTTCTACTAAAGCAGAGATGGTATGAGGCAATTTGTGATCATCTAAATATATATCTCATAGTTGCAGAGCTGGTACAGCAGATTAATTACTTTCTTTTAAGCCGGCTGGGTCTGAAAGAAAATGAGTCGCCTTTTAGTCCCTTTCAGCGGCGTAGGAAGCGGGGGGGACGGGGGGGACATGTCCCTCCCAATATAAAAGCCAGGTGGAAAATGTCCCCCAAAAAATTGTACTACCTGCAAAAATATTAGATTTTGATTATTTTTTAACTAACCCTTTATTTGGCAAGGCTACAGCATACAAGCACGTCATCAGGCTTCCCTCCCTTCTTTGAACTGCTGAGTGTTTGAGCACTCAGAAGGGAGGGAAACAGCCATACAGAAGTCAGAACTTGTGAATGCAGGGGTAAAATGGTCTGTCGGGAATGCTGCTATGAATATTGCCTATTTATAACCTCTTGTTGTCAGTTCACTTTCATATATAGAAACTGAATCTTTTTGGTTTAGTCATCTTAGTCCTGTACGGAAGAGGATTAGGGCTACTGAAAAAAAAAGAAGTTAACTGATTTTTTTTTTTTTTAATTTAACATGGGGAAAAAGTCAGAATTCTGAGATTAAAGTCAGAATTCTGAGATTAAAGTCAGAATTCTGAGAAAAAAGTCAGAATTCTGACTTTATTCTGAGAAATCTGACTTTTTTTCTCAGAATTCTGACACATAATAAACATGTTAGCATCAAGCCATAGCCATGTCTGTTATAGAGACTAGCTCTCTTGTTTTAATGACCTTCTGCTCCTCCATTAATGAGGGGACCCCTCGGGCATGTAAAAGGTTGCCTAATTGCATCATTTTCCACCAATGTGTCACTGGCCCTCTCAAACAACTTACATCTTTGTCAGTGAAGCTGAGTGCTCCACATCTCTTCCTTCATGGTTCCCATCTACATTAAGATCCAAAATTATGAGATTAAAAGTCAGAATTCTGAGATTAAAGTCAGAATTCTGGGAGAAAAGTCAGAATTCTGACTTTTTTTCTCAGAATTCTGACTTTTTCCCCGTATTAAACTGAAATAAAATTTAAAAATCACTTAACCTTTTTTTTTTTCAGTAGCCCTAATCCTCTTCCGTAGTGTTGGGCT
>JAGKQL010001024.1:4500-24039 GCA_018398635.1 Cyprinodon brontotheroides
AGAAAGTCTCTGTCTCCCAGGTGGTGATGGTGTCTGGGACAGTAAAGGACACATTCTTCGTCCCAGAAGGTCTGGATCAACAAAAAATTTAATGTAATTATGAGTGTAAGATATGCAAACATAAAGAAAAAGCACACATTAAGTATTTTATCATTTAACTTAGAAGTTACTGGAGAACACACCTTCTATTATGATATTTTATAGGCAAAAGTGGTAGAGACTGCTCACTAGAGAGTTTCATCAGCGTCATGATATGTTTCACAAACTAAAAGATTACAATAACAGAACGTGTCGCTTGGAATTTTTGTGTTACATCAGTAGTTATCTAATTGGTTCTAACCTGATGATGCTGACCCTGTTAGTACCACCTTGGAAATGTCATGAATCTGCTCCTTGCTCCACCTTCTGGGTACTATTCCACCTCACTCTGCCTGCTGCCACAACTGATCTCGATTTATTGCCCCAAAAAAGTGAAGCCACCATCCGCCATGTTGGTACTCCCCCCTCCCACAGAGACACTCCATAAAAATGCCTCCCTGTGCAGCATTTGGCTGCAAAAACAAGCAGTTTGTCGGCTGTGGGAGGTAATTTCACTAACAGTGTCAGTGTGTGCATACATACTTGCATGTATAGTTTTTTCAAAGTATCACATTCTTGTTTTAACTAAGAGAAAAAAGCAAAATATGAACTTGATGTTGCCAGTTATTTTATCAATTTATGTGATTTATGTGACTCTGTGGAGTTATTAATTAGGTTAATTAATTTAGCTCTATTGTAAATGGCATATTAGATCAGCAGGCTTCTTTGAGGTTTTTAAATCCTCTTTAAAATCACAAATCTTCTCCCTGGCTTTTAATCATGTCTAAGTGGACATTTGGCCAAATTTTATTTTATTTTAAATTTTATTTTATTCTAAAATGTAGTTTAATTGAAACATTTATCCTATTCTATTTTTATGTGTTTATGTATTTTAGCCTTTAGTTTTTATCTTATGTTAATTGTGATTCCTGTACAGCACTTTGGTCAACCCCGGTTGTTTTAAATGTGCTTTAGAAATAAAGTTTGAGTTGAGTTGAGTCTGTCAGATTTTTAGGCTAATGCACAGACACAGTATAAAAGTATTTGGCATCGTGCATGCACAATATTACAGCATTAACAGATATGTACTTGTATTTCAGTCTTTATGTAAAATCTTAAAATTATATGTAAGATGTAATTACCATAACAGTGTAATAAATACATATATATTACATAAACATAATCAATTTAGCACTTTTGGCTCATCTGTATTATTCTGCTCTATTAACACATTAGTTTTATTGTGATAGATTTGTATAATATGTTATATTACATGATTTATAGACTTCCTGACTTCATAATGACTCTGCAATGTGATGGGCCGATTTTTTATCAGAAGTTAAAATAATCTACTGATGCTATGAAGCAGCCAGTCTGTGTCAAAGTGATGAATTTAACTTTTTTTAAAAGTCTTAATTCTCCCTGAAAATGAGAACATCATCGTTGTTTAATGCTGTAGCACACGGATTGTTTACATTGATACCGTTCTAACTAGGGAGTACCAATATGGTGACCAGAAGCTTCACTTTAACCCCATACTACCAACGGGCAATCAGCTCCCCTGCTCATTACTCCTGATCACTGCCACCTCCATCTTGTTAGCAGCTGCTGGGTGTAAATTTAAGGCACAGTTCTCCAGCCATTCAGTTTCAGTTCATCTGTGATTCAGAGTGAGCCTGCCCGTTGGTCTGCTGAAAACTGATCCCCTACCTGTGTGACCCGACCTGCTGGTCACGATAAGGGCAACTTTCCTGCCCTGGATTACACTGTCTGTGCATATGCCAACTCCAGCTGCTGCTGGTATCTGCTGCTGTTTGCTCCCCTCATTCTCTCACAGACCCCACTCCAACCACTGGATTCTCTGCCTCCACACAGACTCTTCCCCTTCAATCAATAAATATCAACTCCTGGTGTTAGTGAACACATGTGGTCCACTCTCATATCTGACAGGAAATGGAGCTCTAAAAGCCCTTTAGCAGACTTAGGGCCGGATCTATCAAAGGTTTGCGTGTATAAAAACGTGAGCTATTTCCCTGCGCCACGCTAAAAAATGTACAAACTGATCCATCAACACAGCGTGCTAAAAGGGTTTGGTCTTTAAAACGTGCTAAATAGCGCCTCTTATCCATTTAGTACTTGCAATGTACTCTGCAATGAATATTCAATATGGGGCATTTACACGCGCAAAAGTGCGTCCTGTGTGGGAGGAGAACATGTAAATATATTAATTTAGCACTCACAAAGTGATTTATCAAACCTGAAAGCAATTTTGCTAACGGTATCTGACTCTATATTTAACACGCGTTTCAAAAAGAAGGTGCACGAAATGGTCTGTATCGCGTAATTGCTAACACATGGCAGCGGTTATTGTAGCCAGAAGAAGGAGACATTGAAATGAAGCAAGGGGAGACGCGCAGAGAACGCATTTTTTCACTGCGTGTGAATATTTGTGGAATGAAGGAGGAGAAGCGATCATCAAAACATATCGTTTATCCAGCATTGCCATTTTGGGGCTGTTGGGGGGAACTCCGAATGGATTTGGAGCCAGCCACAAGGAGGACCCACGCAATCCCACCAGATATCACAAAACTCCCTTGCAACATTGCACTTTTTTTGCATCTGGGTCATTCCAGCGTGACGGTTGCAGCGAGAGCTGGGATCTCCCAATCTCGTTTTTCAGAAGTGATGTCCGGCGTTCTAAATGCCATGTAAGCCTGGCGCCCTACAGGAGAACCCCGACCTCCCCACCTTAGCCTGTAGATGCACCTATGCCAGCTACTCTGCGAGGATGCATATGCGCAGTCATCTCATCCCAGTCACTTCTTGTGAGCCATTTGGTATGTGCATTTTTCTACAGGCCGATACAAATGGCTAACAGTTTTTTTTGTTTTTTTGTGTTTTTGTTTTTTTTTACTGCAGTGAAGTAGAAATTCAGCCACATACCACCTTTGGGAATAAAGGTTGCCAAAGTTTATATATATATATATATATTTCTTTTTTGGAGGGTGGGGGGTGTCACTGTAAGATTAAAATTTCTTAATGCACTAGTTTGCACAAACTACAAACTACTTTTGCTTTCAGCAAAACCACAAGCAGCGCCAAAACCATCATTTAAATAGAGCGTCTCCAACAGTTTTGCACCTGCCACCAGTTACGCTAATCGCTCTTGTTACAAATCACCCGCAAACCATACTATACTTGGGTTCAGCCCCCTGGCGCCAAAATTCCAGTTTGCAAGGAGCAAATTACTGCAGGCAAAATTGGATCTTGATAAATCCAGCCCTTAGACTCTGTGTTTAGATCTGTGCTCTCTTTTTCTCATTTGGGTTTTCAGAAACCAAAATCTGGTCACCCTACTACAACAGTGACACAATAATGCAATGACAATTAAGAGATAATAATCAACCTGATGGACTTGGTTTTGGAACATACTAATGTCTGGTAGAACATACAAACTCCATGCAGAAAGACCCTGGGCCAGTAATCAAAAGCAACAGTGCTGCAAATTACAGCCTAGTTTTCATCAGCATCTCACCCAGTCTCCACAAGGTCCCATATCCAGGTCTCAGGGAAGAAAGTGCGAACTGTTTTTACTGGTTCAGGTTCCATAACGGGGCCTCGTCCAGTTGATCCAACATTAACACGTCCTGACATTGGTACTAATATTAGATATATATATATATATAAGACTTAGAAAACAAAGCAGATTTGAATAACCAGTTGCACAACTTCAAGTACAGGTCAGGTACAGGTCAAAGGTTACCACGATGGCCTCGATCATAATATCTCTCCCTGGACCTTAAACAAATGGGTAGTCTCATTACCAGATTTGTTGCTGTTTTCAGTCCTACATTCTGCACAGTTTGGGACAACACAAAAAGTAATTGTAGCAATATTTTAAAAGACCACATGTGTTTAATTGATATGCTTTGTATTGTATGGTGCTTTATGCTTAGTACCTGGAAAACAGTTCCTGGCTGTGGTAAAACATATGTCCTACATTCTTTAGGATCTTGGACTTGGTGTGGTACATGTGATATTTTTTTAACAGGCAGCATGGCAAAGATCTGAAAGACAAAATCTGAAATTGTTCAGTGTTTTTTTGGTCTGTGTGTGGACTAATAAAGGTTGCTAGCTGGTACCTTTTCTTTATCCAGAGTCTTCCCGGGTTCCTTGATGAGGACACTCTGATCGACGGCACTGATACCACACAGGGAGTCAGGCTGAGCCATTAGTTGCAATTTGATCTCCTCTCCAGGAACAGCTGGAGATGGAGACAACTCCAACGACACCTGAGCCAAATCATTTACACATAACTTTATTTACCAAATAATTAATTGATTAAAGGGGTCATAGAAGTCTCGACTGCTGGGCTGGTGACTGGACTGGACCTCAGCAGAGAGCCATGAGCCGCCTGTCCTCAGCCAGAGGAGGGGGGCCAGTAAGGTAGGCGGGGAGAAGCACGAGGTCATCGGTGTCCAGGCTACCGTCCCCGAATTGGGTTTCGGCCGCTCCGTCCCCCACTGGCTCCCATCCGCCGGGGTTCCCTGACCAGCCCTGGAGCTGACCTCTCGGTTCTGCTGCACTGTAGTCGACCGTAATCTTGGACGATTTTGAAATTCCCACAGATTTATTTTTAGGTCTGAAAAGTAGGACATGTCCGGGGAAAGAGGACGTCTGGTCACCCTACCATATCAACAATTTGATGTTTCAATTAGTGAGTGCTTGTTGCTATGTACGTATCTTTCACTCAGCAGCTTGGCTCGTTGTAAACCAACCAATCAACAGGCACAGCTCGTCTAAATATTCCTGAGCATACCATAAAAGAAAGCAAAACCTGTCGTTTCATTCTTGTTGGGATCTGGAGGTCTGTCCACCTTTTCTCCAGCAGAGGGCGCCCTAGGTCTCCTGGAGCTGGAGCTGACAAGCTGACGACCACACCTGCGGCTCATTGGCTCATCAGGAGACCAGCATTTAAGCAGCGGCAGGACAATACTCCAGTGCCAGAGTGTTAAGCCAGTTACGTTTAGCAAGCCTGAGCCAACCAGCCTGTCTGATTCTCTGACTCCCCTGAAAACCTGAATTTGAACCTAACAGTTTTTTGTCCTCTCTGCTTCCTAGGAAGAACCTGACTGAACCCTGGAACTCTGGAAGAGTTTCTCAGCTGAAACCTGCCTGCCTGCTCTCAGAAGCGCTTCTGTGGATTAAACTATCTGAACCTGCCTGCCCGGTCTCAAGAAGAGAACTGGAAGAAACTCAGAACCTGAACACTGACAAGTCTGAAGTCGAGCCCTGCCGTTGCCTAGCCCTCTGCTGACCATCTGCCTCTGGACCCTCCTGGTTCCCTCCCTCTGCAGCTCAGCCTGAACCACATTACAGGTACAGACCTGCACAACTCCTCTGACAAGATCAACTGCACCCTGGCTAACCTAACTATCCCTCTCTGCAGAGAACCCTGTGTGACCAGCCCCCGGATCTGTTTCCCAGAATCAAGTTTATTAACTCTGTGTTTTTCTCAATAAACAGTCAAACTTTTCGTCTGACTCCGTGTGTGTTCTGCATGTGGGTTAGGAACCTTAATCCCATCATGACAATTCTAGGGTTTTTAACCAGGCTGCATTAGAGCTCATATAACAGCAAATATACCATTGTCAGCCCAACCAATGTTAAACACCCTATTCAGAGACCTGAAGGACCAGATACCCTATAGAATCATTCTATGACCCCTTTAAATATATCTTAGAGATACTGAAAAAAAGTATGGTTTCCTCTGCAGTGTATCAACCAAATACAAAATAACCTATTTAACAAGAAATATCTTCCTTAACTAGATATTATGAGGAATGTGTCAGGATTATAACAGCGTCTTCATATGTGTGTCCTTTCATGTCTGCTGACCTTATTACTAAAGCATTTTTCTGTGGAGAACTCAGCACTGGCAGCAATCACATTCTCACTGGGGAGGACAGCGTAAGCCACAACCTGGATCAGTGGAGCCATGTCTGGAGAAATGTTCAGGCTGAAGGACACCTGACCCTCATTCACTGAAAAATCCATCACACTGTTAGACATGCAATATCAAGGAAAGCAAAGACCTTAAAATTCTTATACTGATCCATTAATTCAGTGAATTGAAAAAGAATCAGAAAAATACAGAAAGAAACTTTAATAAATGTGTCACTTTGGTTTTTATATACCTGGTTTATCTTCAATTTGAACTTGTTTTTGTCCTCCACTGCCAATAGTTCCTCCGTATAAGACCTGTGAATTTATGGAAAAAAATAAAGCAATTCATTTCTTTGCTGTGGTTGTTTGCAAATTAATGAAGCTGGATTCCCGTCTGGGGGGTCGGTTCAACTCCCAGGGATTCCATCATTCTGCTGTGGGATTTCAGCACCCTCTTGGGAAATAACAATAACACCTGAACACACCCCCGGCTCCGAATCCGAGTGGTAATTCTTCATTGGATTTCTGTGCAAGTCATGGATCATCCAAAATGAAGACAATGTTTGAGTATTAGGATGTCCATCAGTGCAGCAAGACACCTGGAGGTTGATGATTTGCTTTGTTGTCTTATCTTCTGATCTTTGTCCGTATGTCTTGGGCACTTAGGTGAAGAGAGGGGCAGAGCTATCATCACCAGGTAGTGTGTTGGATACCCCGAAAGAGGAGGAAGCCCGAGAGACTCAGCAAGCCCAACGACTAGTGAGGGTCTCCTGAGAACGTTTGGTGGAGCCCTTTGTTAGGGACGTGTTGACCTCCATTCTCTGGGAGAAGCTCTCTTGCTCTTTGGAAGGCTGGAGAAATTGAGTCTGAGTGAGCCAGGTTCTTTGCCTCCATTGTCGACGCAGCTGTGGCCAAATGGTCTGTGGTGCCTGTCATGGAGGCAGTCCTCGAACCCGGTGGTGGACACCAGGAGTAAGCATTGCTGTCATGCTGAAGAAGGAGTCCCATAGAGCCTGGCTGGCTTGTGGGACTCCATAGGCAGAAATCAGGTATTGTGAGGCCAAGCATGCCGCTGCCCTGGTGGATGCAAAGCCAAAAACTGGGGCCTGGGAGGAGTTTGGAGTGGCCATGGAGAAAGCCTTTTGGGAAAAACTATTGGCTTGACTCCAAGCAATTCTGGCAAACCGTCCAGCACAGTATTGATACTGAAACATTGTATCTGGATTCATTACTCATTTTCAAAAGTATCGATCATCTGTGCAGAATAGAGGACAATGCACTTTCTGAACACTGTGTGATTGAATAATTCTGTGCATTTTTTCAGTTTCAGACTTAACAGGTGCTGCACCAAGTGCACAGCATACAACCTCAAAATATTATTTTGGTTTTTTATTTATTTAAATCTTTTACTTAGTACACAAAATATTTCTGTTGAATTTTAGAGTCTTTGTTTTTAATGAGTATCGAATATTTTACTTAGTATCGGTATCGAGTTGAAAAGTTTAGTATCGTGACAACACTGTCTTTACCATCCCCTTCATGCTCACCAAGTGGTTAGAATATAACACATTCTTATACTGAATAAAACTTAAGCTGTTACGGTTTAATGCCAATAATTATGTGCTTTTGTTTTAACTCTGCTAAAGTCTAAATACAGAGCTAAAACAGACTGTCTTCTGCTAAATGTTGCCAAGTTTTAATGTACAGCTGTCCACTAGAGTACATTTTAAAACTGTAAAATAATGTTGGTAACCGGATGAATGACTCACCAAATGAACGATATCTACAGATCCCTGTGGTTCATGCACAACGGTGTAATCAATGGAGATGTCCACTTCTTTATCACATGGAAGAGTTGAGTCAATCTTCTTTATCTTCAAGACGCTGCTTGTTTTAATGTCAACAGAAGGAGGTCGGGACTGACGAACGGTGTGGTGTTGCCAGGCAATGTGAGCTGTTCTATACTGTGGGTCCGGCATTTCTGGTGTGCTACTTATCTATTTATAAAAAGAGATAATGGTGCTTAAAAGGCAAACAAATGTTATTTTATTCACGGTTTTTGACAATTAAAACAGGATCGTTACAGATGTACTTAGCTTACAATCAGGTGAGTGTCTCCAACAAATGTGTCTGTGCTGACAGAGAATGTGGCGAAACCGTTGCTGTCAGTCGTGAGGTTCTGTAGTAATCTGGGAGACCATATTTTCCCCTCAAACAAATATAGCGGCATGTGAGGAATGGGCGTATTGTTGTAGTGAACAGCCTTGACCTGTAAGATATACAATTCTGGAATAAAATAGTGCATTGACTCACAAAATATAAACAACTCCCTGTTTAGGAATTGTTAATAGTTATCAGGAGTTATGGATTAAGGATCCAAAAGCAGAGGCAGGCAGGCAGAGGTGAATTATAGTTGATTTAATGAAGTGTTACTGGAAAAAAAGTCCAAACAAACCAAGAATCCAAAAACCAAAAAAAGAAAACTAAGTCAAAAAAAAAAAAAAACAAGAAACCAGGAGTTCAAAATTAAACAATTCAAAGCATGAAAAAAGGTAAAGCGGACGAACCAGAAACCATGGAGTCATCATGGGCGTATTGTTGTAGTGAACAGCCTTGACCTGAAGACTCAGAGACACGATTCTGGAGGAAGATTGACAAAGTATAGTGCATTGATCCACTCACAAGATACAGGCAGTGAAAACTCATCAGGATTGATGTTTCGGTCGTCAAGAGATGTTGGTGAAAGCTTCCACTTCCTCTATTGGTTCCCATTTGCGCAAAGCATGAAAAAAGGTAAAGAACAAACCAAGGATACAGAGAACCAGGAGGAGGAAGACTCAGAGACACGCAGAGTTGGAGGAAGATTGACCAAAGTAAGGCGAAGGATCCAGCAAAAGAGGAACTGAACTGAGAGAGCTTTTAAAGGAGACAAAAGAAAGAGAGGGCTAATGAGCAGATTGGGAACAGGTGAGCACAGAGCAGAAACAAAACAGGAGCTAGGGAAAAAGGAGAACACAAGAGGGCAGCAGAGAGCAACAAATGAAAAACCTCGAAGACTGAAAATAACTAGAAAACACAACAAAATAATAACTAAACCACTAAGACTATAAAACATGGAGAAAGGTAAAACTAAACACTCAAAAGAAAATATAACAGAATCAAGACTGAAACAGTAACTAAGAATTAACCAGAGAACACAGCAAAATAAAAATAAAACCACTACAACTAGAAAACAAGGAGCAAAGCAAAACTGAACAAAATATAACAGAATCAAGACTAGACAGTAAGTGAGAAAAACACAAAGAACACAATAAACTAAGAACTAAACCATAAAAACTAGCAAACAAGGAGAAAAGCAAAACTGGAAACAAAAGAAAAACATCACAGAAACCGAAACCTAACAATAATTATTTTGGATAAAGAACCCACCCTAATACATTTAAAGCAAACTGTTGTGTAACTTTTAGCCACTAGGGGAGGGAGATCTTATAACACCCTGAAGACCAGTGGCAAGCTACCCTCATAACCAAATTGGAAGTGACGCTCTGGGTCACTGGACTCATTCAGTGACAGATTTGACCCTTCCAAGTTAGATAGGAGAATCTTTGAGAAGGGCAGCCTGTACGGAGCAGCAATAAGCCCCAAATGTTTCATATTGACCTGTAAATCATGTAATATATCTAGAATTATGCTAATACTTGAGTCTAAAGTTATGCAGCATTAATTTCAATGTTTTGGAAAAATAAATGGAATGTAACATAACCTGAGTGAATAAAAAATGCAAATGATCATTTCTTTTACTAAGAGAAAAAGCTATCAAAATAAACGTGGCTCAGTGTGAAAGGTATTTGCCCCATAAACCTTATAACTGTGCAACCCTTGGTTCCTTTCATATCACTCTTGGCTTACTTTGTGTATAGTTTCTTTGTATCAATGTTTGTCCCTCCCACTGAAAAAACATTGACATACAGTAAAAAGAAACTGAAAAAAAGAAATAATTTACGCTCAAACGTCGACTAGCCTATATTTGGTTGAAAGGTGAAAAGCTGTAATTTTCAGACTGTTGAAAAGACGTTATAAACTGGATTTTCCACACAGTCTGAAAATTGTCTATTATTGGACTAAAGTGGGACAAAATCAGAATGACCAACCACCGCCCAATTTTCTGTCATGATCTTGGTGCTGGTGGCTGGCTTAATTGCTCATTGCATTCACCGGTCTACTCTTCCTGGTTGCTCATTACAGCTCATCTGAACCACCAGCTCCTGTTTATGCTGTCTGTTTCCAGCCATCAGGGCCAGATTATCTGAGCCTAGTGTGAGAAGTATCTAGCACAGCCTGTAGTGTTGCTGCTCTCAGCATCTGCTGGCTTTCGTCTGCCCCTGTTCCCCTTGGTACCTCTGCATCTCTCTTATCTTCTGGTCTAGACTCCAGCTTCGTTCCTGCTCTGGATTCTCCCTCTGGACCCTTTTGAACTCAGTATCTGCTGGCTTTCGCTCTACAAGACTCCACTATTCTGCTCTTGGAACTCTATGGGCGGCTCCCGCCGCATGTTGAGGAGAAGTCATCTGACTGGTTCCCACTCCTTCCTTTGGACACGGATTGAACTTATAACCAGGTTAGTGATTCACATGCTCATTCCCCGTTTGAGCTAGTGATCACTAACCTCATTGATTATCGCTACAGAGAATCCAGAAACCCGTCCCAGCTGAACCCTTACATAATCCAAAGCTTTCAATAAAAGTAACGTCTTCTGTCTGCCTGAATAATAGGTCAATTTGTCTGATCATTGACATTTTCAACAAATATTTCTGGACTAAATCAAGACTATGAAGGATCAACCAGATTAAGCCTTAAATCCAACGCCCACGGCCCGTCACAGGACACACCGGGGTGCGCTGGAATGCCTCAGTCTTCTCTCAGAGGAGCTGGAGGAGGAGTCTTGAGAAAGGGAAATCTGAGCGACTTTGCTGGGACTGCTGTTCCTCAGGACCCAGTCACAAATAAGCAAACAGTCTTCCTTTGAAACTGAAGAAATTGCCGTCTGTTGTGGTTCAGGTGTTGTGACCTACAGGATAGGCTCATGATGACCAACAACATGTAGGAAGGTCAAAGTCATTTAGCGTTTTCGGAACTGTTGGGAAATGGCTTGTGGTTCACGGTAGTTCTGAAGCCTAAAAAATGCTTTTATAACCTTTTTGAAACATGCTAATGACTGCCTTTCTTCTGCTCATGGACTGAGACATCGTGGGTTAGATCTTTTATCCTTCTTTATGTTGTCAGATAGCTTCCATTTAAGTAATTTTAAGATCTTCATGTGATTTAATAAGTCTTCCTCGGTATGACTGGTAAAATTAAATTCTGTTTATGGAAACTTTGTTCATTTGCAGATAATTTATAAACACGTAACATTGTACCCCCCCACCCCAAAAAAAAAACTACAACCTTCTTGGAAAGCTGCACTCAGTATTCACTCAATGTATCTTCCTTTGGTTTAATGATATGATAAAATAAAGACCAAAAGAAACTGAAAGAAAGTACATCTGTATGGGGAGGAAAAGTATCTCTATCACTGAGTTCTTACTTACTTTTCCCTCCAGATTTGTGCCTTTTTCATAAATCCTAGGCGGGTCAACAAATGCCAGCTTGCCAATAACGTAGGAAATCTTTACCCTCTTCTTTTGCGATTGTGAAACACCTAAATATATACAAAATCCACGTTACAATAATAATCTGGCTATCATATGATTAAAACATTGCAATAAAGTTGGCTTTAAGGACAGGACTCACCTGTTCCTTCCTCCTTCCCAGTTATCTCAACCTCAAATAAAACGGCCCATTGGTCTAGTTTGCTCAAACTTGACATTTTAAATTCAGCGATAGCACAGCCAGTTTTGTCCGTCTAAATATTCAACAAAAAGGAAGATATAATGAGATAGACAGAAATGATAAAGAGTAAAGTCTCTTTCAATACCGTGGTCTGGATGAATGCTTGATTCCGATTAGTTGCAAGTGTCTTTTAAAGGACAGTAGGAAATCCTATCAAAAAGTTTCAGAATTATAGGCTGATTATTCTAATTTATTGCACAAACTGAAACACTAGTTGGTAACGGCAGGACAGTAGACCGTGGGTGTGTCCAAATTCAGGGGCTGAACTGAGGAGGAGCATTCCTCCAGGTCCACCTCTGCCTCATATGTAGCCGTCTTTCTGAAGACCTACCAATTTGTGTGCTGAAAACAGTCCTGTAGCAAATCGTCTACATTCCTGGGTCACACAGTGGCTGTTTTCCTAGTTGGCCTAATCCTTCTGATCAATGTTTGGTATACTGGGACCAGCAGGATGGAGATGTGGTTGAAAATGGCTAGATGGGGTTGAGGAAGAGGTCTGGGGCGACAGTGATGTCAGATGCAGGTTTTAGCCCTGAAACCGAAGGGTCATCAGTTCCTGCTGATGTTGGTCGGAGGGACTTGCGGCGGCTGTTTACGGCAGCCTCTCTTCTGTCAGTTGGTTAGAGGAGAGCTGTGAGCGTGAATGGGTGAATGACTAAAAGTAGTGTAAAATATTTTGGTCAAGTCTTAAAAAAGCTGTATGTACAAAAGTACAGGTTATTTGCCATTTGTATGCACTGTGTAACTTAAAGTACACATAGTCCAGAGTTTAGGGATAGGAGACATCTTGGTAAAAACCATCAGTGTCCATCGGATTCTTCTGAAACTACGGTTGAATGATTTCGCCAAAAATCAAAATTAAGATTATTTTTAACCAATAATATGGTTTTATTGCTATTTTCCTTTGCACTAAACACAAGTATATAGATGTTAAAAGATGGTGGCACCCTGATGGCTGTGGCTGCTTACAGCTCCTGAGAACCTGTGAGCAGTTCTACTGAAATATGCTACCTAGCACACTACAAACTATTCATTGATCCAGTGGGTTAGTTTATGACCGCGAATGCCTGCTGGAGTTACAGTTATCAAGTGTTTTTTTCTGGACTGTATATACCAACTACTCTCAATGATTTACGTTAAGCCGGGCATACACTGTGCAATTATTTCAATAGTTGCACGCAGCTACAACTCACTATGACGAAACCTCAGGTACACCTTGCTGGACCAATCCATAGTACCAGCATGCTTTAATTCTGCATCCATCATTTCAGTCCCAAAGAAGCCTCAGGTCAGCCTCCCTCAATGATTAGCGGCCTGTCGCTCTGACTCCCATCATGATGAAGTGCTTCCAAAGGCTGGTTAAAGAACACATCGTCCTCCAGTCTGCCGCCAACATTCCACCCGCTCCAGTTTGCCTACCGACGGAACCGCTCCACTGAGGACGCCATCTCTGCTGCTCTCCACCTGAGCCTGGCACACCTGGAGGAGAAGAACACCCACGTGCGGATGCTGTTCCTGGACTTCAGTTCAGCTTTCAGCACCATCATCCCAAAGCATCTGATGGGCAAACTGGAACAGCTGGAATTGGCTGCTAGACTTCCTCACCAACAGACCTCAGTCAGTCCGGGTCGGACAGAACGCCTCTGATGTCATCAGTCTAAGCCCCTCCCCTCAGGGCTGCGTCCTGAGCCCCCTGCTGTTCACCCTGATGACACATGACTGCGTCCCCAGGTTCACCACCAATCACATGGTGAAGTTTGCAGCAGACGACACCACGCGGTGGTGGGCCTCATCAGAAACGACAACGACCTGGACTACAGAGAGGAGGTGGAGCAGCTGGTGGAGCAGAGATAACAGCCTGATCCTGAAGGTGGAGAAGACCAAGGAGATCATGGTGGACTTCAGGAAGAAGCGCCTAACCACGCTCCACTGCTCATCAACAGCTCAGCTGTAGAGGTGGTCAGCAGCACCACATTCATCACAGACACCCTCACCTGGACTGGAAACACCACCTCACTGGTCCAAAGGGCCCAGAAGCGCTTGGACTTCCTGGGAGGATTAGGGAGAGCCTACCTGCCCCCCATCCTCCCCACCTTCTCCAGAAGCACCATAGAGAGCGTTCTGAGCAGCTGTCTCACTGTGTGTGGTGTGGAGGCTGCAGCGCCTCAGACTGGAAGAAGGTGAGAACAGCAGAGAGGATCATGGGGGCTCCTCTTCCCTCCATTAAAAGACATTTCATCCCAGCGCCATTGCATGTCCCGAGCCTGTGACATCATCAATGACCCCTCACCCCCCACCATGGACTGTTCTCCCTGCTGCCCTCTGGGAAGATGCTTCACAGCATTCAATGCAGGACCAGCAGGTTCTGCAACAGCTTCTTCCCCTCCGCCATCACACTGATGAACTGTTGGAACTCAAAACAAGACTCTGCATCACACTCTGTAAACATTACATCTGCACTAGATGATTGATTTTTTTAAAGTTCCTTTTAAAATGTACTCAACTCGATGTTTCTTCTGCATTTTGTAACATTTTTCTGATCGCTGCTGCACTTGGAAATGTAAATTTCACTATTGTAAGCTGCACAGGTTTGTCCAAGTCTGACTATTTCACATAAATCGGTGTTTCATGGCTCCACATCCTCCATAGTTCCAATAACGAAACCTCATGAGGAATTAAGCTTAGTTTAATTTGCCTTGTCACACTGGGTGCGCATCATGTCCCTGTGTGTTGACTGCACTATGTCGTGCACCTCCAAATTTTTGTAACTTGGTGCGGACCACCTGCACTGCCGATGTTCCAAATGGGACGATATAAAGTTTTTCTCAAGGAAAAAGTTTGCCTTTACTGACATCAAATGGTGCAGAAGGTTCAAGTGGAACAGTCTGGTTAAATGCGTTGTTGTTAATGTTCATTCAATTACTCAAAACGGCATAAAGGGCGGAGTTTGTTTGCCAAACTTGTGGTACAAACAAGGATTTTAGTTTCTGTTTCCATGACATACTATATAGATACATTTTGAAACATCTACCCATTGTATACAGTGCATTCAGCGTTTATTTAGTGAAACTATGTTTTTTTCTCTGTTAAAAAAGATAGGTCTGTATGGGCTTCACAGGGGGGCTGGTTATACTAAAATACAGTGTTCTAGTCCACACTAGCAAAGGACAGAAATATAAAGGCAAATATCTCAAATTTTCATACAGTATTTTTAGGAAAAGAAAGCATTTCTATTCTGTCAGTAATGCCTTACAAACCAGCATTACATTTGCTTTGTTTACACTTAGCTTATTTTGGGCATAATATTCAAAAGGTTTGCATTTAAAACCTCATGGAAATATGCAAAGCTGATCTCAGAGTAGGCAAACCTGAGGAACAACAACTGCCAACTTTAGTTTGGTGCCTTCATGAATGTGCAGATGAAATTCTTATGAGCAAATCCAGCAAATTTACGAGTTTGGGAAATTCAAATTGGAAATACTTATCACTCGCAAAGCAATTTTATGAAGCCTAAAACTGAGATCTTTGGTGTTGATATTCATTATATACAATAATTTCTATTGTTACTGTGGCCACAAAGAAGGCATTGGTGCAACAACAGAGGACAAATATGTGCTCATGTCATAATTAGACTGGCAAATGTGTGTAACTCTACCTGCTTTTGGATTGTCTCATTATTAGAATATAATTGAGATGGTCTTTTAAAAAAAAACGGCCATGGAGGAAATGGAGAGACCTCGACTGTAATGTTTCCTTGCACAGGCTGTCCATATTTGTACCTGGTTAAATTGAAACAGATCACAGTCATCACAGAGAGAAACTGCTTTTTTAGTTCTGTCATCTTAAAAAAAAAAAAAAATTATACCTACTTTAAACAGGCTTTAATTTCAAATTCTTCCTGTGCAATACTGATTTCCTGTTTTACATCCATATCAATATAAAATTTAGGCAAAACTGAGCGACAGAACAGTAAATGTTAGCATTTAGGAAAAATGGGAAATATTTTGTTTGTTGAAAAATATATATATATATATATATATATATATATATATATATATTCCTAACATACCATGCTTTTCCACTCTGAAGGTGTGAGAGCTCTTATCTCCACCCACTTTCACATTGATTTTATAGATTCCTTCACGGGCTTCAGAGTTTAAGGGGTAGGAAAGCTGCAGGATTTTGCTGTTAGATGCTTGATTGACCCATTGTCCAATCCTGTTCCTGTGAGAATCCTGTTAAGTCAGACAAATCACAGTGAAAGATGAACAATCAGAGACCTTTGATCATTTTTTCTGAAGGCCTTTTAATAAAAAAAAAAAAATAATTTTAATGAAAGTTCTAATAAGTTGAAAAAGTGTCCTCTGGGGAAAATACTTTTCACTGTTCAACGTCATCCCATTGGACTAGCTTTATTTGCTTTATTTTCTAGGTTTGTGAACAAAAGGATTTTGACCTTTGCTACAATATTTTAATATATGATGCTTCTCTTTTAGATCCACTCATGTACAGTACTTCAGTTTAAAGTATCTGAATGCAATCCAACAAACCGGCAGAAGCGTCGGCAGTAAACCTGTTCATGTGCTTGGCAGGTCAATGCAGCTCAAATACTAATCATAATGATCAGTTTCTCCACACACTAGAAAAAATCAAAATCTACATATGTCATATTTTAAAAAAATAAGTGCATTCTTTCTTGAATTGAGGAGGTAAGTGAGACACTTTTCCAATCAATCAATTTACATTTAAAATAAGAAAAAAACTATTTCATTGTCTTGATTCAATTATCTAATTGCCTTATTTTAGGAGTAAAGATCCTCATTCCATTGGCAAATCGTCTTATTTACCTTCTCAAATTACGGATAAATGCACTTGATCTAAGACATTTTGTATTAGTATTGTATTAGTTTTGTCTTGCTAGTTGTTTCCTCAGCTAACAAGGTGTTTGTTACAATGTTTGATTTAAACATAGTAGCTTCATCTGGTCTGTTCCTGTTTGGCTGTGACTCCATCCTGGAGAGAAATATCAGCTGTGCTGCTGCCATCAACACCTTTGTTTCTTGTTGGAGCTTGGCCTGTTTTCCAGTGTAGTCCTGTTTCTCTGACTGTGACTAACTGGATGTGCTCTCTTCATCCTCTGACATGGGAGCTGGCTCGGAGCTTGTCTGCCTGGCTGTGAGTTTCCTGGACGGGGCCGCCTGTGGAGCTGGTTGACAGTTGCCTTTTGTATCTATGCTTCTTTTTCTATGTCTGCTTCTGTCTCCTTGAACCCCAGTTGGCCTCAGCAGATGGCTGGCTCACACTGAGCCTGGTTCTGCTGGAGGTTTCTTCCTGTTCAAAGGGAGTTTTTCCTCTCCACTGTCGCTACAAGCATGCTTAGTGTGAGGGATTGCTGAAGAGTCAATGAGTCGATGCAATCAGCTGGTTTTCCTTAGATAGAAAACTTTGAATCAATCTGACTGGATGATCTGGTTGAACTGGAAAGTGACCTGAGATGACATGATGTGAATTGGAGCTATAGAAATAAACTGAATAGAATTGAAACCTATAGTGGAAGATTTTTGTTCAAAAGCTGTTTTTGGATTTGAGATTTAGCTCTTTTGTACCAAGGTTCATTTTCCTTCTTACACATTAAGCTCCTGCTTTGGTTATTTTTATTTTTAACCCTGTGCTTTTGCTTTAAGTAGTACAGTGAAGTGTGGTTTGCTGTAGATGTAGCAAAAACAAATAGATTTAAATGTCTGTGTTTAAGACAGGAAAAGTGCAGATAATCTTACCTCAAGTTCAATGAAGCTGTACTGTTGGAGAAAGGAGGGAAAAAAGAAACTGTTTCAAATTCTAAAAAATAAACAACATGATTAACATAGCAAGTTTCTTTTTTATTATGGTATTTAATCTAAATGCTTTAAAGGGATTACTTTATACTTACTGTGTATATTATGCAGAAAACATTAAGAAATAATAATGAAATGTGTATGGGACCCTAAGAGGGCCCACGCCCTCTTAGGGGCCCCATACACAATTGTAGTCTAGGACATCTCTTCGCAGATGTAATGATTAAAAAAAATCCTACTCGAACCCACCTGATACTTAAGTGAGTGACCGCACTGGACCGTATTTATACAGCAACACATGTCAGATTTCAACAGGATGGTGAGCCGTTTAAACACGACACCATCCTGTTTTAATTACTATATTAGTAACTGTGTATAGTTCATTAGATGGTTGGTAAAAAATACACTCCTATAATATGTTTCAAACCGCAATAAAGATCTTAAAAGAACAATGTATTTGAGTATTTTATTTTTTACACTGCACCTTGGAATTATGGGTAACCCAGAGCGTAGATAAGCGTCTCCCTGAAATGAGTTTTAGGAAGTTGGGAAGTCTGTAACATGTGGTGTTGCGCTGCCACCATGAATTGTGAGGTGTCATCATATATTACTAAGAATTGCGTAATTGTGTCTTCTTGGCCGATTTTTGAACTGTATGGGGCCTACCCAGATAATGTTGCTCATGGGCTTATTGTTGGGTCGTTACACCATTACCATAACATCAGTCAAGCATCCTGTTTGGGTTTTTTTCAGACAACAAAGGAATCTGTGTAGTTGTTGAAAGGAAGAGCAACATTTGGCCACTTACCAGCTGATTAATTGGTCTTAACTTTGGATCCATTGAGACCACTCTGAACTGAACTATGGGAAGATTATATGAAGGTTTTAGACAGACTGTGATTAAACAAAGTATTTATATAATCTGAAATCATCATTAAAGGTTTGTCAAAGAGAACATTGACTGAGTTACCTGTCTGTCCAGGGAGGTAGATGGGTTTGTCCGTTTGGATCAGGTGTATTGGTCGGTAGACTTTGATCATGACTTTTCTGACTTCTTTAGAGTTAAACGTGTTTCCTCGTACCTCCACCTCAAACATGGCCACCTTTTCATTTTCCAGTAAAGGGACCTGTGGCAGAAAAAAAACAAAAGAAAAAAATAAACATGACACTCTGATTGGTGACAGAATTTTTTTGTTTTTGTTTAGCAGTTATGTTTGAAATCTTAAATAAATGTTTTATTTTTATGTGAGCAAATAAAGTCTTTCTTGAAAGTTGACCTGAAACTGGATGCATTCGAGAAACTCCTCCCTGGAGGTCCTCTCATAAAGGACTGAATGGTTTTGGTCAGACCTCATAGAGACAGTCATGGTCAGAGTCTCATTGGGATCCATGAGACTTGCACAGAATTTGGTCTCAGTTCCAGCTTCAAGAATAGCAGGAATTGTCACCAGGTAATGTCTGCAGACAAAATCACAATAACAGCTGTAATCTCGATGGTTTAAACCCAATCAACAAAAACTTTATTTAAACCATATTAATTATATTTATAAAAGGTTTATATAAACTTACGGGCTGGCCACTGTTGGACCAACAAACATCCCACATAAGAAGACCCACAAGGTACATGTCCACATCTGGTTCCCTGGACGACCCATGGCTGACTGGGTTGATCCTGAGTCAGTAACTATTAAATAGCAGGTAACTAAAACTCCTCCCAACTTCAGTCTCACAGGGCAGACCTCCCACACACTGCAGGTTATTCGCCTGCAGATATCTGGTTAATACATGAAAA
>JAGKQL010001025.1:0-39013 GCA_018398635.1 Cyprinodon brontotheroides
AACTTAGAAAAACAACAACACAGTTTCAGTTGCATCAGCTTTACCTAATTCATTTAACAAAAACAGGTTGACAAAGAAATGCAGCCAGTTAAAGGAATGTCATCAAAGTAGCTGTTCTGTCAGAGACTTCGTAAATATTCAGTTATTTATGATCAATGCCATGTAAACTATAAAATGGGGAAAAAGGCAGGTATTACCATCATGACTAAAATTTATAGCTCATATGTACATGAAAACCTGGTTACCTTAAATGAGTGCAGCCTGTGAGTTTTTGCACATGTGGGCAGTATAGATTTGCTAAAAGTTTAGTGATAGAATGGTTCTGTGAATTAGGACGGGCTGGCTTGCAGGCAAAATAAAGAAACACTGTAGGAGTCAAATGGTGCCAGTAACGCCAGATGCAATACAAATCAACCCCAATCCTGTATAATAAAGGTAAATGTTGGAAATGATGAACCATGAACCCTACATGAACTCAGCTTCAGTGACTCACTTTCATCCTGACATCTGTCTTTTGGAAGGCTGAACATTTCGCCAGGTTCAAGTGAAGTACTGCACACAGTCCTGGGGTTTATCCAGTTCACTTGCAACATTTTGTGCTGCTTCGGGTCACAAAGTGGCACTTCTTTCACTGCAGCATTGCCGCCGCCGGGCTAGTTCAGAAATCCAACAGGATGTCCGACGGTTTCGCTGCTCTCCTTCGTTTTACTCTGAGCACTATGAGGACATCTTCACTCTCACTTTCATTGGGCCCCTGGAAGGAGTTTTTAAAACACAGAGAAATAGAAAGCTAGTCATCTACTGAGGAGTCCCATACATTTTTTTTCTGTTTCTTCACTAACACTGATGAAGGGTATGAACACGACCATTGTAATAGAACCAGTGGGTGATAGGTTTGTCACAATACTAAAATTTCAAACTCAATATCAATAATATCCATGGTTTGCAGGAAATATTCAACACCATTTAAGAAATCAAGGGGATAAAAAAAAAGACAAATCAGTAAAGACAATTAAAACATTTTAAATAACATGAAAAACTCCCCATTTTTAATCTTAACCATGCTTCCGTAGCAGCATCACAGATGCTGGTTAAAGGAATTTTGCAATAAATGCAAATACAACTTAACAATAGCATAAGGCTATATGTGGTACTATTAGGTTAGATACGAGTCAAACGACTCGGCTTGCCACCTGCATTCAATTCTAAAAATCTAAATATTCATTGTTTGAATAAAAAATAAGAATGAAAGCACAGAGATAAAATAGAATGGTTATATATATATATATATATCAAAATAGATGTAGAAGTTTTAAATATATCTAGTTTTTATCATTTTGTTGCATTTAATAGCTTAATAATTTAAATCACAAGCCATTATTTCTCTAACGATTTATGTTATTATTTATGAGCCATCTATTTATTTCTCTAACCATTCCTAATTATGGTACGATTGGCCCTTCATACTTCACCTACTAAATGAACTGATATGTTTCTCCATATTACTCTGAAATACACTGTGTGCAGAATTATTAGGCAAGTGAGTATTTCGACCACATCATCCTTTTCATACATGTCCTACTCCAAGCTGTATAGTCTTGAAAGCCAACTACCAATTGGTAAATCAAGTGATGTGCATCTCTGTAATGAGAAAGGGTGTGGCCTAATGACATGAACACCTTATATAAGGTGTGCTTATTTATTAGGCAACTTCCTTTGGCAAAATGGGTCAGAAAAGAGATATGACAGACTCTGAAAAGTCAGAAATTGTCAGATGTCTTCCAGAGGGGTACAGCAGTTTGGAAATTGCCAAGCTATTGAAGCGGGATCATTGCACAATCAAGTGGTTCATGACAAATAGCCAAAGGGGGCGCAAAAAGCGTGTTGAAAAAAAGAAGACGCAAAATAACTCCCCATGAATTGAGTAGGATCAAGCGTGAAGCTGCAGGGAAGCCATTAGCCACCAATTGTGCCATATTTCAGAGCTGCAACATGTCTGGAGTGCAGAGAAGCATAAGGGGCTCAATACTCAGGGACCTGGCCAAGGTAAGGAAAGCCAAAAAAAAAGACCACATTTGAACAAGACAAAATGTCAAGACTGGGCCAAGAAATATCTGAAGACTGATGCCTCCAAGGTGTTTTGTTCTGATGAAATGAGTGAGTCTTGATGGGCCAGATGGATGGGCATGAGGCTGGAGGGCAGCAAGTTCCTTATTGACTCAGACGCCAGCAAGGTGGAGGTGGGGTACTGGTATGGGCTGGTATCATCAAAGATGAGCTTGTGGGACCTTTTCGAGTTGATGATGGAGTCAAGATCAACTCCTAGACCTACTACCAGTTTCTGGAAGACACATTCTTCAAACAGTGGAACAAGAAGAAGTCGCCATCCTTCAAGAAAAACATGATATTCATGCAGGAAAATGCTCCGTCACACGCATCAAAATACACCACAGCATGGCTGGCCAGAAAAATTCTAAAAGGAGGGAAAAAAATAATGACATGGCCCCCTTGTTCACCTGATCTGAACCCCATGGAGAACCTGTGGTCCTTCATGAAATGTGAGATCTACAGGGAGGGAAAACAGTCCGCCTTTCTGAACAGTGTCTGGGAGGCTGTGGTGGCTGCTGCATGCAATGTGGATCGCCAAACAGATCAAGAGACTGACAGAATCTATGAATGTAAGGCTTTTGAGCATCATGGTGAAGAAAGGTGGCTTTATTGGTCATGATTTGTTTTTTTGTTTTTCGAATGTCGCAAATGTTTTTTTTCTGAATTTTGGGTTGTTATATTGGTTTACCTGTTGAAAGTAAACTAGTGAGATGGGTACATGTATATATATTTTTTTCATTATGCTGCCTAATAATTCTGCACAGTAATATTTACCTGCACACACAGACATCCTCATAAAATGGCCAAATCTAGAAAAAAAAAAAAAAAAAAAACACACCAACTTCCAAAAATAAAACTTTGATATTAAGGAGACTTTTGGGTTGATTGAGAACACAATGGTTGCCCAATAATAAAAATGCAACTTGCCTAATAATTCGGCACACAGTGTAGTATAAATGCAACATTTTAAAGCAAAACTGATACGGAGGTGAGGAGAGGAGAGTGAGCTGGCCACCCCAAAGATATTGCTGTTTTCCCTGTAGCTACTAACAGATAAATTTAGTCCTGTGTTTTAGATCGTTTTCATTTTATAACGTCCAAATGGCTCCAATATTCCCCGATAACAGGATGCACTTACACTGCTATCACTTTTGAAGTTTCTTGTGTCCAAATGACTTTGTTCTACTTAAGACTGGAGCTTAAGATTTAGTTTGTCGGGTTTTAAGTGTAATACTTTGTGGTATTTCATTAATATGTACTTTCTTTTATTAACTTAACCATTATTCCCATCATAAATTCAAGTGTTACACCTCTTTTTCTCATCTTTGTATATCCCCTTTCTTTTTAATAAAATTTGTATCAATATTCCCACGAAACCTATAACTTATTTACATTTCCTACAGCTTTACTGGCCTTGTATACATACAATGATACAAGAAAACAACTGTTAAGCATGGGTATGTCAGAAACCATTCAGACAGGTGTGAAATTGTGAGCATGTAATCAGGTAAAAAAAATCCTCAGGGTATTTAAACCTTTGATTAGGGTTATTTGAGTGGTTTCTGTTTGATTTATTTGTGACTTAAATAAGGTAAAGAAGGTTGGATTAATCTTAAAAACAGCAAAAAGGAAAAATCCCTGCATATGTAAAACTATGAGTGTAAAGGTAAACTGACAATGATAATATTCTAAGATGGTATATCCATTATCTTACCATAAATATGAGGACATGTCTTTTTCAGGATCGACTCTGGCTCTGTTGGTTAATAAAGTTTCATCCTGTGGATTATCTGTTCTTTTGCATCTTTGCAGAACTCCACATGTCCTGTAGAAATCAAGCTTGCCTCCCAGCATGGCTATGCAGGCCTGAAACAGTGGTAATGTGGTCGTTTGGCACAGTCCAGTCCACATCTGTGGATGGTGTACCCTGAAACATGATGAACATAAGTTTCCTTCAATAAAATATTTAAATCATTATCTTAAAAGCAAAAAAAAAAAAAGAAAATAAAAGATTACCTCCAAGTTGACAGGCCTTTTTCAGGTGAAATTCTAAATGCACCATGACTTTGGAGCGCTTTGCAGGCTTAAAAAAGGCCGGTGAGCAGAAGGGACAATGATACGTCCCTGGGGGGCAGCAGGTCATACATTTCTCCATTAAAGGGAAGGCAGTCCCTCTCTGGATGGTTATGTGAAGCTTAAAATAAATTAAAAAACGGGATTAACATCAAAATTCATTCTAAATAGTGTACTAATGACAGCATTACCAAGGCTAAGCAGCAACTAAAGTAGCCTATGTTGCCTGCATACACCATTAATTAGCATAGCGCATGATAGTTTAGCATCCTGTTTGCACAGCATCCCATGCTATACAATGCACCAAAGCAAAGAATCATACAATCAGTCCACATTTCTATCCGTTAGGTAACGTTTCTAAGCAGCTAGCAGGACAATAATCGACCGCTTTCTGGATAAAATGCATCTTTTCCACAGTAACATGTATATAACAAGTAAAATATATGACCATAGAAAAGAAAAGAAACCAAGCTCAGACTTAATAAAAAGCATGTTTAAGTACTTCTTGAGCTTCACCGTCTCCCATGTTTTCCAAAAGTTGTCCTCGCCTGCTTTCTTTCTACTTCTTGCAATTTTTTTCACCAGGACTGCCGTCCGACTGAACGATTCAGTGCCGCCACCCTCTGGTCCGGAGGGTAACTACCCTTCGTCTTTCTTCTTTTGTAATGTTATTTTGTGATGGCGGTTTGCAAACAAATTGATAGTGCATTACCGCCACCTACTGGTATGGATCGTTGAACAAATTGACAGTAAAAATGTCCCCACTTTCCTTGGCTGGTCCCCTAATAAAGACTTTAGCTACGCAGCTCCTTCTGAGTGGAATATTTTACAAAGAAACTGGAAGTTGGCTGAGTTAATATCTTTAAATGCTTTTAGTTGAATGTGAAAGAATTTGAAGCAGCCTCAATGATCTGTAATTGTTTTTACTTGATATGTTTTTTTATTTTTTATGTACCTGTCATTTATTTGAATGTATCTATTTTTAATGTATCTTATGTAACTTTGCTGCCTCTTGGCCAGGACTCCATTGAAAAAATAGTTGTTGTTTTTATCTCAATGGGATTTTTTCCTGGTTACATAAAGGTTAAATAAAAAATTAAAAAGATTCCTTTTTTAACATCAATCTTTGTACTAAAATATTCTGTTATGATTCGTTGACATTAAGATCTAAGGAGAAGTGCCTTTTATCAGGTCAGACCCTGTAATTTAATGAAAGCGTGGAGTCAGAGTGAAAAAATATGCATGCCCAGGAGAAGGGAGACACTCCAGTGGCTGGAAATTGGCTGCCATTCGACTGGCATTTGACTGGGAAGGGCCATTTTGAATGGCTGCTACTAAATATTAACCAATAAACCTACTTTCCTTTATATATTTAATATAGTAAATCAATGTTATATATATATATATATGTAGCTAATATAATCACTATTTATCCATATTGTCTAAAACTTTTTTATGTTGGAAGCGATGCTCCCTGTTCTTCCCCTCCATCTCCAACTTTGTAACAATGGTTTACCAACTTGAAGCACCAACTTGAGTCCAAAAACTTTCGGCTCTCTGGCAATGATTCTGAATTTCTCATTTCATTTTCATTCAGGTCCCACTGTTCAAAACGAATCATAAAAATAAAGTAAAAATAAAAATATTTGACTTACCCCAAGATCTTCTTCGTCTACCGTTGGTCCCAAAAGCGTCGGTACGGCTGCTTGCAGGTATAGTTTCTTGAAAGAACTTTTTCCATAAACCAGTCGACTGAACATAGTCTTCTCGCCGAAATGCAAGGCGCAAACGCGATGGTCAGCTTCCCGAAGAACATCCACAGGTGTGTTTGTGTCGAACCCGAGAAATAAAAGCCACAACTGTAGTCGTTCAGGACTGTGGAAAGGAAGCCGATGACAGCACCTATTATAAGGGATTTTCCCGCAGTTCCTGACAGCACAAATCCTTCCCATCTTGTTCTTCTTGTTCTTCTTCTTGTTCTTCTTCTTGTTCTTCTTCTTGTTCTTCTTCTTCTTCTTCTTCTTGTCGAGTTTTATGGCGGTTGGCAACAAACTGTTAGTAGCACATTACCTTACACTTACTTTGTTCATGGAGTGTGGTTCGTGATGGTTTAAATATTGATCCTGATACATTCTACCCTAACTTCTTCTCAACATACATTCACACATTCACACTTAAAAATATAAACATATTTGTGCACAGCTTTTGTATATCATTCCTTCACTCACAAACACACTTACTATAATTAGATTCTATGGAATAATTTCGTTTTCTTTAGAAATCGAATAATTATTCCAACCATGTGTTTACTCCCTAAATTTTTCCTCAGTATATCTAATAAATTAACCTTCTCCTTAATGTCTTCAAAACTCTTATATCATCTATCTTCTCTCTGCGCCATATTTGCGACCAGTCTAATATAACATGTTCTACCGTTTCTTATTTATCACAAATCACCTCAACCGATTTATGTTTTTGCAGCGTTTTACCAAAAGAGTGCCTCGTGGAAGTCTTAACCGCCGTGCTCTTAGCCTATCTCGCTCCTGCTTCCTTTCCATTTCTTTCAAAATATTTTATAAAACCAATATTACTTGTTCCGCCTGCATCTTCTGAATTTAATAATACTCTTTTCCAGTTTTATCTTCATGTTTGCTTTTTTGCCAAATTTCCATAAGTTTGCACTCTTTAATACTACTCTTTCCTTCTGATTTACTTATTTTAACTATAAAACTAATAGAATGTTTAATTGCTCTTTTTGCCATTTTATCTGCCCTCTCTTTTCCTTCTACCCCAATATGTGCTGGAACCCACACAAATGTAACTATCAACCCATGTTTCGTATTCTGAACAGTGTTTCTAATAAAATGTCCATCCTACTATCTGTTTGGTTATTTTTTAAACTTAATAATGCAGTGCTTGAATCTGAACATATTATTGTTTTTAATGGTTTTATGTCTTCTACCCATTGTAACGCTAATAATATTGCCAACATTTCTCCTCTGTATACTGATAATCCATCTGTAATCCGTTTTCCTATTTTTATATTGAATTCTGGTACTACAAATGCTATTCCTAGTTTCTCAGTTATTTTTGGTGCATCGGTATAAATTTGAATATATTGATGATAACTGTCTAAATGTAACTGTACTAAATTGATATCTACCGTGTACGATTTATCTTGTTTCTTTTCCATTAGTGACATATCTACTGTTGCTTCTGGTAGAATCCAGGGAGGTATAATTGATATTGGTGTTGTTTGACTCATTTCTAAACTATTCATTTTAAATTTTTTTTATTTTATTTTCAATTGTCCATCCAAAACTCCTCATTTCTTTCTTTTCTTTTTCCCAGCATGGATTTAAAATGTCCAAAGTTGGGTGATCCCCTTTATTTCCTTGTAAATTTAACCAGTAATTGATTTCTAATTTTGTTCTTCTTAAATCTAATGGCATTTCTCCCATTTCTATTTCTAATGCTGCTGTTGGTGTGGTTTTAAATGCTCCAGTACATAATCTTAGTGCCTGATGTTGGATAATGTCTAATTTGGTTAGATGTGTTTTAGCTGCTGAACCGTAAACTAAACAACCAAAGTCTATGTTGGATCTTATCATACTTGTGTAAATCTGTTTTAGTGATTTCCTATCTGCTCCCCAGTCACTGCCAGCCAAACATCTCAAAATATTCAAGATTTTCTTACATTTATCAACAACTTTTTGTATATGTATATGCCATTTTAATTTCTCATCAAACCATAATCCTAAAAATTTTATACACTTTACCTGCTCTAACTCTTGTTTATATAATTTTAATTTTATTTCCTTGTTTATTTTTTTCTGAGTAAATAACATTACTTTCGTTTTATCAACTGAGAATTTAAATCCCCATTGCAACGCCCATTTCTCTATTTCAATAATAACCTTTTGTAATTTTTTAACAATAAAATCAACATTTTTCCCTCGTTTCCAAACAGCTCCATCATCTGCAAATAGTGAACACCCCATGTCTTTTTCAATATCTTTAAATACATCATTTATCATAATTGAGAACAATAGTGGACTTATAATACTCCCCTGTGGAGTTCCATTTTCTACTTTATATTTTCCTGAGGTAGTTTCTCCTATTCTAACTTGTATTTTCCTACCTGTTAAAAAGTCTTTAATCCATTTAAATATTCTCCCTTTAATACCAAACTTGTATAATTTAATTAATAATCCATCCACCCACATCATGTCATATGCCTTTTCTATATCAAAGAATATAGCCACTACACTTTCTTTATTTACTTGTGCTCTTCTAATTTCGTGCTCTAAACAGAGCGTTGGATCGTTAGTGCTCCTCCCTTTTCGAAAACCACTTTGATATTTTGATATATATCCTTTACTATTTAGATAATATACTAGTCTATTATTAATCATTTTTTCCATTATTTTACATAAATTAGATGTTAAGGCTATTGGTCTGTAGTTTTCTGGGTTTGAATGATCTTTTCCTGGTTTGGCTATTGGTATAATAATTGATTCCTTCCAGTTCAACGGTAATTTTCCCTCCTCCCAAATTTTATTATATAGTTGTAATATTATATCTTTAGATTTTTCACTAAGTTGCCCTATCATTCTATACCAGATTTGGTCTTTACCTGGTGCTGTGTTTTTTGTCTTTTTAAGTGCATTGTTCAATTCCGTTTTTGTAAACTCAACATTTAACAAATTATTTGTTTCTTCAACGCTCTGTATAAAATCTTTATATTTAATTTTTGTATTTTCTCTACCTTTTCTTCCATTTTCACTAATATTATTTGAACTATGAATTTTACTAAATGTTCTTGCCAATATTTCAACTTTATCTTCATCTCTTATTATGTTTGTATCATCTATTTTTAGAACAGGATAGTCAAACTCTCTTTTTATACCATTCATTATTTTGATTACCTTCCAAATTTTTTCAATTTTTGTTTCTTTCCCTATCGTATTACAGAATTTTTTCCAATATTCTCTTTTTGCATTCTTTATAGTTCTCCTTACTATTGCTTGTTTTCTTTTATAATCAATTAAATTTTTATAAATTGGATTATGTTTGAGTGTCTTAAATGCTTTATTTCTTAACTTTATTGCTTCTTTACACTCATTTGTCCACCATGGAACCATTTTCTTATCATTCTTACTCCCTGATTTCTTTATAGAATTATCTGCTGCTTCCATTATTATTTTACCAATTATTAAATTTAAATCATTTATATCCATACTCATGTCTACTTTTTCTAAGTTTATTTGACTCAAATATCTAAATTTAGTCCAGTCAGCCTTATTAAAATTATACTTTTTCCCAATTTTAATATTCCTATTATTTAAATTTAGCCCTACTCTTACTATTATGGGGTAATGATCGCTACCTATTGTAGATTTTTTTATCAATAAACCAATCACAAATACCAGCTAAAACATTTGAGACAATTGTTACGCTTCAGATTCGAACGGGAGGCGGAAGTTTATAAGCGGTTGTGATGTATCGGAAAAAATAGTTCTGGGATTTACAAAATGCTAAATAAAACAAGACAGGAACGGTTTTCTTCACAAAACTTTTTGGGCGATCATTGAACAGCGCTGGCGACCGGTGAGTAGCATATTTAAAAAAACGTTTAAGGTTGTTTTAAGGACATTGCTCGGACATGCACTATGGAAGCCATTCTGAAGCAGCCAGGGGGGATTCTGCATGAGCCAAATAGCAGAGACAGGACCAATCGTCAAAATTTTTGGTGTCGATCATTCGATTTCATCCTGGACACTACAGAAAAGGGGCTAAAAGTGTTAAAAACCGGAATTTTCCTTTAAATTGAGTTTCTCTACTGTTGGAGTGAAATGATCTTTCTTCAATTTGCTTTTGTGCCTGATTCTGAGTTTGATTCATTTCTCCTGTCCTTTGTCCTTAAGCTGTCTTCACTGCTTCTGCATAGCTTATATGTTCTGTTGGTTTAAAGTGTATTTCCACTGCTTTCTTTCTCACCTCACATCCTCCATGGTTAACTCTGTGTTGGCCTCCATAGTTGCAGCACCTTACTTCAGCTTCTTCCCTGCATTCCTCAATTCTGTGTTCTTCTTCACATTTTGACCACCTTTGCTTTCCCCTACAAACTGCTGCCATGTGTCCATAACGCTGACACCTGTTGCACCTGAGTGGATGCAGAATAAAAGGCCTAACTGGGAAAGTCATGAAACACATTTTGATCCTTTCTGGTAAAACTATCTCTGCAAAACTATCAGCAGTGATGTGCTTGCCACCCTTTCCCCTTGCATGTTTTTATGCAGTCTCTGTATCTTGTTAACCTTGCCTCCAATAATGTAATTTTCTAATCGTTTTAAATCCTCATTAATTGATACTTCTGTTATTAATTGATTTACGTTATTGGTCTCACAATGGAGAAATTTACTTGTTACATAAGTTCAAATATATTAAAGAAGAAGAAGGTGCCAATGGAAGACAAATGTGTATCAGATAAATACAGTTTATACAATGCGTATATATAAATATATACATACACAAATATATAGTAGGATCATTATACAGGGTTATTGCACAGGTTATTGCATATACCCTGGTATGTTGCAATATTCCGCAGATGAAATAAGGAAATTTCAGAAAACTCTTTGATATGGGATTTAAATGACAGGTCCTGATCAAAAATAACACCAAGATTTGTTACTTTATTATCGGAAGTCAGTTTAATCCCATCCAGATGAAGTGAATGACTAATCAGCTTATTTTTCAAAGACTCTGGTCCAAAGACTAAAACTTCTTTTGTCTGCATTCAGAAGCAGAAAGTTAAGAAGAGTCATCCAGTTTTTTATGTATCTATG
This sequence comes from Cyprinodon brontotheroides, assembly GCA_018398635.1. Taxonomy (NCBI): domain Eukaryota; kingdom Metazoa; phylum Chordata; class Actinopteri; order Cyprinodontiformes; family Cyprinodontidae; genus Cyprinodon; species Cyprinodon brontotheroides. The sequence goes on from JAGKQL010001025.1 coordinate 11,034, forward strand.
TAATGGGTTTAGCTTCATCTGGATTTATAGACAGAAATAGCTGAGTATCATCAGCAGAACAGTGGAATTTAATCCCATGCTGTCTAACAATTCTACCAATTGTGAGCAAATATATAATAAATAGAATTGGTCATAGCCCTGAACCCTGGAGCATGAAGAAGATTTATAATTACCATGGACAAACTGAAATCGGTCAGATAGATACAATTTAAGCCAGTCTAGTGATGGTCTTTTAATTCCTACAAAATATACAAGTCTTTCTAAAAGAATATTATGATCAACTGTATCAAATGCAGCACTGAGATCCAACAGGACGAGCACAGATATAAGTCTCTTATCTGAGGCCATTGGTGACTTTCACCAGAGCTGTTTCAGTGCTATGATGAGCTCTAAAGCCAGACTGAAACTCTTCAAAAGTTCAATATGGTGTAATTGTATTGTTCACAATTGTCCACTATTTTATTTCTTGCATTGATTAATGTAGCAGTATGGGGATCTTTCTATAACACAACTTAAAAGTAGAAATGTGTAATTCAAGTGTTATTCATATGAATAACAACCACACTCAAGAACATTGTGTGTCATTCCTGCAGTATAACTTGGAGTAACGTTCGTGTGGGCACACATATTATTCGAAATTAAATGCAGCAGTAAATTGATGACAAACAAAGCATTGAGAGTTATCTAACAGTTTTTAGATGACTCATGCATGCCACTACTTTCAATATATTAAAGTAGAGGTTACCTTCAAGGCATCACTCTGGAAGATAAAGATACTTCAGTCTTGTACGATGAGGCTTTCCTTCGAATTATATATTTTATTGGCTTTGTTGACTGCGGTGTATGTTCCCCTTTAACTTTATAGTTAAAGAGAGTTTCATATTCCCCACTGTCCATATCTATGAAATGTGTTAACTTAATGAAATAGCTGGCTTAACATAAAGCAGAAGGTAATAAACAATCTGACCAACACCTAGCAGATGTGCACATTTACCTAATTTATTGAAGGAATAGCATCATGTGATATCTGACTTCCCAGAAAACAATATGTGCTTATATTGTAGGTATATTGTTAGATGTAATATCTGCAAAAATAATTGCATATAATAAAGTCTACACTCTCATCTTTTCAGGAAGCCTTCATTTTTGTGTCCTGCTATCAGCAAGTTTCCATCCTCTTATATCAGCAATGCAAAATTATAGATACACACTATGTGTTGGAAAACTGGGTTTGGTCACTGACTCTTATTTCTGTCAGGCTTAAGAGACAAGAGTTGGGAAAAAGGCAGATTCTCTTGGCGTTTAAAATAACACAAAACAGCGTAAGAAGACCTTGTTTATTAGTGTATTTTACAATTTTGTAAACAACAGTTGCCAATTAAACTGATGTTACAAGCTTGACATGATTATATGAGTTGATTTTACCGAGAAATGGATGAGAAGCAGCGTGAAAATGGTCAGATCCGCCTAAGGATGCAAAAGAATTTTGCACAAGACCGGTGTTACTAGGGAGTACCAATATGGCGATCTGTGGCTTCACTCCACCTTGTACTACAACTGGGCTACCAGCAATACATTGAATAAATAGAGATCAGTGGTTAAGCCTCATTTATCGCAGGGGCTTCCTACTCATTATCTAGTCTACAGCAACACTGAATTATTAGTGGAAAGATATTAATTGGTATCAATGCAATCATACCTGCTTTGTTGATTAGCTTTTGCATGTTTCCAATTGTTTTTACAGTTCATGAAACAGTCTTAAAGAGCAGAAGGTATCCACTTCTCATTTTTGAAGAACAAATTGGCCTTCTTAACATTGTTTTTCTTCAACATATTTATTTTGTTCCTCTCAGCTAAAATTTGTGCATCCTAGATCCATTCCAACAGGCAGCAGTTCACCATAAATTCAGTATTCCTTTCATTAGAAGGAAATAAAGGACACATCTTTTTAAAATTATTATTTTCTAAATCTGTACACCTAGTCTTTTCCTTTCTTAGTTAAATACGAACTACATGGCTGCTCGTTCTGTCTTCATCTTTATGATAAAATTCAGATCATCTCCTCCAGCAGGTGTTTTGATTCTGTTATTTGTAAGATTAATATAATGTCCCAGCCAAAGTTTTATTATCATCCATTAATGTAGTATTCTTCTAGCATTCCTGAAATCTCCCAATGTCCTTTCAATTCTGTAAAACCATCTTTGTTCTCTTGCTTCTTTCCAATTTCTTTGTTTTTTATTAGCCTTCAGAACCTCTATTTGATTTTAATATTAGATTTGTTACCCATTTTTGTTTGCTGACCTTTAAAACCTTCCCACCATGTTTCCAAGTAATACTGCAACAATGCAGCATAACAGCCTCTTTTTAACGCCTTGTTTTAATTTTAATGCCTAAAAGACCTCAGGATCTGTCCTGAGTTAACAGATCCAAATTAACATCCAAATTATTGAAATACTTCATTATTTTTGGTGCAAATATTCTTCCAATTTAAATACCCCATACTATTTCCCCCCTCATTCTGCTAAGAAAATACTCCTAAAACAAACACAGCTGAAATCAAAATAAAAACCTGACAGGAACCAGCAGATGGCAGTCTTGAGGTCATGAAAACATAATGATATTAATAATAATAACCCTTCAGGCATGCTCAGATATGCAAGAACTCTCATTCATCATAAAACTTTGCTGAATTACAATATATTTTCAAACTGTTTTTAATATTACGTGAAGACTTTGAATCAGTTGTGAGGTGAATTTCTCTAGTTTATTAAACTTTAATGTTCGTTACTGAATATGAGTAACTGAACTAGATATCTCAGTAAATATACTGGATATTTTTGTCTGTAGAAATGCAATTCCAGTGGTGAATTATGGTTTGTTTTTAAATCACGTTATAAAAATAGATTGAACTAATCTGATTTTAAGTCCACAATAACATATTCTTAACTGTTATAATGCAGAACTTTTATATAACATTCAGAATACTTAGTAGTTTATTAGATATTTATAATGATTTATAATTTAAGATTAAGGTTGGTTGCTCACAGAGCTGCTTCACACTCGGCCATAGTTGTTAAATTTTAGATAAAAGCTGCTGAAAAACATACAGGTGGATTAGTGAGGATCTTCCAGCATAAAGCAATGATTTGTTAGGGATTCAGCATGAAATCTTTACAAATAAACTCCCGGAAATATCTGGCAGCTCCCAGAAATATCTGGGAGCTTCCCAGAAGCTGGAATTCAAAGAAGAAGAAAAAAAACCCATTAAGTTAATAATGAAAGGGTGTGAAAGTTAATTGGTGTGAAATTTGATTTCAATGGATATTTATCAGTAACACACTTCATTGTATTTCAGAAACAATTAAAAACCTCGTTTTCTCCATGTTTGATATTATGATCACCTTTTTAGTTTTGATAAAGATATTTATATTTATTATACTTTAAAATATTATTTGGTCTCGCATGTTTATTGCCATTCTGCCAGTGCATTCATTTTCTCATCAAATTAAATACACTGAGGTCATGCATTCATTCATTTTGCAGAAGAATGCTATATGTGTTTTAAGAAAAATTACCATGCTTCTAGGGATCTTTGTCATGCTTTTTACATAAAGAGAGGACGTGCAGTTCTGACCATGCCTATAATTTCAAGTATGTGCGTATGCTTCTGCAAATCAACATTTAACATCTAACCCTTCATTCTGCTAAGCAATATTTTGCATACAACCCAGAATAATGATTTACACTGATTTACTCTTATATAAGCCAGTATTGCCATTGTCGATGTTACCTTCCACTTACATAAACTGTATCGGTTGCAGTGGGAGCAGTATCATCTGAGACTTCCTTCTCCCCAGACACCTATAGGGCCAGCCCGGAGACATAGTCCCTCCAATATGTCCTGTGTCATCCCCTGGGCCTCTTCCTGGTGGGACATGCCTGAAACAGGTAAATTGAAACACATGCCTGAGCCGTCTCATCTGATTCTTCCTGATGTGGAGGAGGAGCGGCTCTACTCCAAGCCTCTTAAGAATGACCAAACTCCTCACCCTATTGCTGAGGGAGATCCCAGCATTCCTGCAGAGAAAGCTTATTTCAGTCCCTTGTATTTGGGCCCAGATTTTTTGTTCATGACCCAGATTTCAGGATCATAAGTGTGGGAAGGAGGGTAGACCAATCTGTAAACATGGAGCTTCACCTTATGGCTTAGTTCTCTTTTCACCACAGCAAACTGATGCAGTGTCTACATCATAGCAGCAGCTGCAGCGATACTTCTATTGATCTCAAGCGCTTTGACTCGGGTACAAGCCCTCCCAAAGCATGCTGTAGGTCTTGGCAGAGGGAACCCAGCAGAACCATGTCATCGGCAAAAATCAGGGATGAAATCCTTTCTTCTCCAACTCAGACCACTCCATCCCTTGGCTGCCCCTAGGCTAGGGGAGGCCTGTCCACAGCGTCTATGGACAGGCCTCCTCTTATAGAGATATTCTATATACCCCTGGTAAGGTCTCCTGAGGCAGACAGGGTTTGGGTGATTGGTAAGACAAAGAGCAGTTGAAGAATCCCTTATGACCACAATATAAATCTGTCATGGTCTTGGTTCGGTTATGCGTTACTTTGTTCAATGTTTTGCTAGTTTTATTGGTTTAATTCCTATTTTGTTGTATTTTCTGGATATATTTTAGTTCTCAGGTTTTCCCTTGTTGTCCTCTGTTGCCCTCTTGTGTGTGTGTGTTCCTTTTCCCTTGGCTTCCTCATTGTCTCCTCTCACATTTGCTTCTTATCTGCTCATTAGCCCTGCCTTTGTCTCAATCAGCTATATACACTCACCGGCCACTTTATTAGGTACCATGCTAGTAACGGGTTGGACCCCCTTTTGCCTTCAAGAACTGCCTCAATTCTTCGTGGCATAGATTCAACAAGGTGCTGGAAGCATTCCTCAGGGAGTTTGGTCCATATTGACATGATGAAATCACACAGTTGCCGCAGATTTGTGGGGCTGCACATCCATGATCGCGAATCTCCCGTTCCACCACATCCCAAAGATGCTCTGTTGGATTGAGATCTGGTGACTGTGGAGGCCATTTTTGAGTACAGTGAACTCATTTTCATGTTCAAGAAACCAGTCTGAGATGATTCCAGCTTTTATGACATGGCGCATTATCCTGCTGAAAGTAGCCATCAGAAGTTGGGTACATTGTGGTCATAAAGGGATGGACATGGTCAGCAACAATACTCAGGTAGGCTGTGGCGTTGCAGCGATGCTCAATTGGTACTAAGGGGCCCAAAGAGTGCCAAGAAAATATTCCCCACACCATGACACCACCACTACCAGCCTGAACCGTTGATACAAGGCAGGATGGATCCATGCTTTCATGTTGTAGGCGCCAAATTCTGACCCTACCATCCGAATGTCGCAGCAGAAATCGAGACTCATCAGACCAGGCAACATTTTTCCAATCTTCTATTGTCCAATTTCGATGAGCTTGTGCAAATTGTAGCCTCAGTTTCCTGTTCTTAGCTGAAAGAGGGAGTGGCACCGGTGTGGTCTTCTGCTGCTGTAGCCCATCTGCCTCAAAGTTCGGCGTGCTGTGCGTTCAGAGATGCTCTTCTACCCACCATGGTTGTAACGGGTGGTTATTTGAGTCACTGTTGCCCTTCTATCAGCTCCAACCAGTCTGGCCATTCTCCTCTGACCTCTGGCATCAACAAGGCAATTTCACCCACAGAACTGCCTCTCACTGGATGATTTTTTCTTTTTCGGACCATTCTCTGTAAACCCTAGAGATGGTTTGATGCGTGAAAAATCCCAGTAGATCAGCAGTTTCTGAAATACTCAGACCAGCCCTTCTGGCACAAACAATCATGCCACATTCAAAGTCACTCAAATCACCTTTCTTCCTCATACTGATGCTCGGTTTGAACTGCAGGAGATTGTCTTGACCATGTCTACATGCCTAAATGCACTGAGGTTGCCACCATGTGATTAGCTGCTTAGAAATTATGTGTTAAAGAGCAGTTGGACAGGTGTACCTAATAAAGTGGCCGGTGAGCGTATACTCTCCCTCTGCTGTCACTCCTTGGTGGTTCTTTCTTGTTGCTGGTTTCTCAATGCTGTTGTCTTCCTACCACGTCTCTCCCTGGTTCCTTGTGTTTGGTTTCCTCTGATGTCTCCATGGTTCTGGTTTACTTTACATTCTAAGTTGGATTTTGGATTCATACCTTTTGTTTACTGTTTTCATCAATGTGACGTCCAATGTGGAGCCAGATCTGAGGTTGGGATTTGTCGACAAGCACCTAGTGATCAGGCTCCTTCTCACTGAATGTTTGTGGGCCCAGCCCAAACAAGAAATATTAGGCCATCCCCAATAGAGCCCACCACCCGCAAGGGGTTCCATTAAGGACCGCTATTAAGATGACTGGGCAGCAGTCAGAGGTGGAGGCAACTTGTTCCACAGACGCTAAATAAAATAATATCTTAAATATCATCTAACACCAGAAATGCTTCACAACACCAGCAAAAAAAAAACAAGCTTTAAATTAGACTGCATTTCATAATTTTTTTTTTACCTTTCAAGTTTTCCATTCTGATTCTTATTTTTTTTTACAACAGCCAAAAGTTCTGCTTTACTTCTTTTTGTTTCAACCGCATTTGAGGTGCACAATGGAGCGTAATCACAGCTCCTTCTTCCCAGCAGCTGTTAGGCTATGAAACTTCTCCAAACAAACTCAGTTACTGTATTAATTTCTGCTGTTTTTCATTTTTATTTTCACACTTTTCAGTTACCCCTTTATTTCGTTATTAATACTTTTACTTATAACTGTGCAGCACTTATCTTATATTGTAAATTTGTCCTCACTCTACATTCTCTGCTTATACATTTTTTTCTCTATTTTTTTTACCCTAGTGTGTATCTGCATGCTTCCATCTGCCTTTCACTTTGATGCTGGTTATTTCTTTTTTAAAGGCTGTCATTTATGAATACAATAAATCTGTTAGCTGATAATTCTATAGCAACCTGCATCTAAAATGAAAAAAAAAAAGGTTTTGTAGAAATTATGGAGGACAATGTGGTGTGTCCATATAAACAGTTGAAGTTGAAATACCAAATAAATCTTTGCCTTAGTTGTTTTGGTATCTAATCCCAGACACTGTCTGCATTAAACTGGCAGAATAACAGTCAGTAAATCTATTTATAGAAATCCTACAAACTGAGCTCAATCCCTCATTTGGCCACTTCCTCCTCATACTTGAGGGCTGTGGAGGGTGTAAACCCCAGCATGGGCAATACTTTGGTGCAACCTCAGGAAACTGGGTCATGGAACTAGAAACATCTGAACAAAGCAGAGAGAGGTAGGCATGATGCTTGTGAAACAAACACCATTGCAACAGGAATGTGCTCAGAGATGCTTGTTTATTTTGTGTCTGGCAGCACTGACAATGGCATCTTATACATGATGCTTATAACGGGGTGTGTCGTGGTTTATTGGATGTTATTTCCAGTTTTTCCAGTTTGATCCAGAATGCTGTTACATTAGTTGCCCTGTAACAAATTTTTAGTTGGTTTGATTAGTTTAAAGTTTTCGAGAAATATTCTTAACACCTTCTGTTCGAAGTCTCATGACTGTCACTGGGGTCCCAACCTCCATCTTGCTTAGAGGTGGTTTGGAGAGTACAGATATTATCACGCTGCATGCAACAACAAGGTTGACAGAAAGTCAATAAGTGTGAAAAACTGCGTCACGGCTTAGTCAGCAGAGATCATGTCTTCGTTGATTAGATTAGTATAGTAGTAACCATGACGTCCAAATGAAACACTCTTTATTTGGTTTGGTTTCTGAAATCTAAATTTTTTTGCATAAAACCGACGCTGTCTTTTGAAACCTCTGGCAGAATTTCCTCCAGTATTGTGCTGGTGAAGATTCTCAGTCATCCAGGTCATAGTCCTTCCAAAAAAGTAAAAAAAAAAAAAAAAATCCACTGGACTTTGTTTCCAAGCTTAAAGACATTTTGCTTCCCATCCAGGAAGCTTTTACAATTCAAAATGTCAGAATTAGTAGCCAGACAAATCCTTGTTTTTGCTTAGACATCATGGAAATTGAAACGGACAAACGGGTCCATATCAATTTGCAGATTGAAACAGACCCCAAAGGGTGGACCCGTTTGTCCAGTTCAATTTGCATGTTTTCTAAGCCGAAAAAAAGGCTTTGTTTTTGGTCCACTCTATAAAGACTAAACGCTATTTGTGACATTTTAAAGCAAAACCTCTTCAAACTTGGAAACAAAGTTCAGTGGATAATTTCTTTTTACTGTTTTGGAATTTCTTCCAGTATTGCCTTGCATTTAGCTCCATGCATCCTTCTTAACCAATTTACTGCTCTATCCCTGCTGAAAAAACCCTACAGTATGATGCTGCAACCATCGTATTGATGCTGTGCTTGTCTACCTTCAACCTTGATGATTTCACCCCCAAAAAAGATTTATTTTGGTCTCATCTGGGCAGGGCAAACTTTTCTACTCATTTGCTGGGTCCTTCGTGTGGTTTGTTGCAAATTACAAACAAGGCTTTCACATTTCTGTCTCAGCAATGGCTTTGTTCTTACCACTCTTCCATAAAATACATTTACCCAGCCCATGAATGATTGTTCAGATGACAGATTATCCTATTAAAGTAGTAGATCATTGGGCCACTTGGATGTGTCTCTGATGAATCTGCTCCTAGCCCAAGCTTTGTTTTTAGGTGGACTGTCATGTCTTGCTAGGCTTGCAGTTATACCTTGACATGATGGATTGAAGAGTAGGTCTACACAGTTAGATAGAGAAAGTTTGGTATTTATTTTTTTCACCTTGTCCTGTTTTAAACATCATCTCTATTTACCTGTATGGTCTGTCTGCTGTTTTCCTGTCTCTTTATCTTGCTGTGCTTCACTACAGTTCTCTTACAAACCTCTGAGGACTTCACAGAACAGCTGTTTATTTCTGAGATTAAGTTATACACGTGTTGTGTCTGCTCACCAACTAACTTCTGAAGGTAATTGGTTGCTCATGGTTTGTATTTAAATGTATCCGAGTAAATGAGGCTTAATAAAACCGCATTTTAACACTTCTTCAGATATTTATTTGTTCAATAATATGGATTCCTAAAAACAGGTTATTTCAACCAGTAGCGGCTCTATGTGAAATTTACAAAGGGGGCCAGGGTGGGGTCCATTGTTTTTTCAAGGGGCCACAGAACAAAAGACTAACAAGCACAAAAAAATCCAAGGCAAGATCATGTTATTTTGTATATTAAGTGAGCCACAAAGCCAAGGTTTCGGACCCCTGATGTTACAAATGAAACTGTGATCGGATCTAAATATAGCTGGAGCTTAAAGCTGACTGTAATTTCTAAATAATGACTAAAGTACATCAAAAAATAAAGTTAATAATAAAGTATGTTATTCGAAATAAGAAATTTTCCAGCAGAAAAAATCAATTATGGTCTCTTCTCTCAGCCAATGTCATCACAAAAAGTTGATTTAGTGTCATACAGAAAGAACTGATCTATATAGGTAGAAACAATTTTAAGAAGTGCATTTACCCTTGAATCCAACAGATAAATAAAATGATCTGCCAACAGAATGTGCATTTTTACCCTTATAATAGGATAATTACAATATATATGATAGACTTGATATACTATTAGATATTAAAGTTGTTTTTTTCTTATTTTTAATCTAAATTACCTGATTCCATTGGTTAAAATGTCTTATACAACACCTAGGAAGAATACACTTAATTCAAGAAAAACTGGTTCACTAATATTTAATTTCTGTTACAGCACAGGGGCCATGGCCGGTTCTACAACCCCACTCCTGTAACTTCACAACAATTAACAACTGTTTGTTGGTGTGTTTCAAAAGAACCCTAAATGAAAATTATATTGAAGCTTGTGGCAGGGACAAACTGTCGGCAGTTGTTGGTTGAATACAAAAGAAAACTAACGTGCACCATGACGTTAGATTTTTTTTTTGTATTTAGAAACTATGTGCTGTCATAAAACATATGGCATCATAATTTTCAGTCATTACAAACAGATACATTTGGAACATGTAACAATTACTTTATATCTGCCCATTACTTTCCTATCATAACAATTTTAGTTTGTTATATAAAAAAAGATTTGATAATACTTTAGGACACAACTAATGTGATGCATCTAAGACTTCCAGGAAGATAACAGCATAAACATTCAGTTTAAAATCAGCATACAGTATGGTTATTTACTAACAGGAGGGGTATTAAAGGCAGGCTTGATGCAGATATCTTAAAAGTAAATATTCTTGTATAATCTTCCACATATATAATTGAAATATAATAGCTTTACTTGTTAACCTCTTACTACTAATGATTCCCTGGTCATGTTAATTAGCTGACCATATGCATCACATCATGGTGGTTTTTAAGAGAAAACTTCATTTGGAAGCAAAAATTTCACATGACTGGTTACTGATGCCCGGGAACTGAAAGGTTCATTGCGGCCTGGTCTACTCATCTTTGGTTTGCTCATGTGAGGCACGAGATTTTGTTTGAGATTTGTCAGAACTGTAGCTCACCATTCAGGGGTAAAATATCCTAAAACATCAAAGTACCAGTCTACAGAAAAACTGTAGTTTTTATATTAAATGTTTTACTCTTTTATTAGCAAAATACAATTTGTGTAAGCAGTCCTCCAGGCTGGGAAGATTAGCAACAATTCACATATTTTTATGCTGCATAGAGATGGCCAGATTATTGGGCAGCAGCAACCATTGTTCTATAACTGATGTTTTTCCACTTTAATATTTTTTTTATACACACCTGCATTTAAGGCCAGCAATTGCTGATCAATTATTATTTTTGTATTTTTTGTGCACAGCACATTCATTATTCGGTTTTATACACTGATTATTAGTAATTTTTTTGTACAATTGGTATTAAAACAAATATTCTAAAACTCAATAAGGACCACATGGCTATATGCATGAACACTTGAATTATTTAAAGAGTTTTACAGTTACTGTATCTATATATTGACTCACATTGTGCATACTGAGCAATTTTATTATTATTTTTATCTGCCTGTATAAGACTTTACCATTTCGTAGGTAATCACTATGTTTTATCTATTCATGGAGCTCTAATATTGTAATTTCAAAGCTGCAAATAAAGATGTTTGCCTAATTTCCACAGCGTTGGGTCTACTTTCTTAAAACAGTACAAACAATGTTATCTGCATGTTATGTTATCATTGATTTCCTAGCTTCACCATGTCTCTTCTGCAACCGTTTAACAGAAAGAAATTAAGACTCTAGAAATAAATGATTTGTTTTTATTCTTAGCGGTTTTTTCATAGTTTTCCTTCTGTTTGTTTACCAATCCACTTTTTTGTTATTCAGTTTTCTATTTCCTCCCTAAAACCGTGCCGTGGTTTGGTAGGAGGAGCGAGCATGACCCACAGGAAAGCTCATCCGTGATTGGTTGCTCGCCAAGTCTCATAGTCTTTAAATATCCAATCACGGGCCTTTTCTCAGTATGTGTGGAAGCAACGGAACAACGTGGTTCTCTCTCGGTGGAAGACCGCGGTCCGAGTGACAGCCCGTCTCTGTTCTTACCTTACTCTCTAAACTCAAGTACCATGGAGGAGTCAAGTAGTTGACGTTTCCTGCTGCAGCCTTTCTCTTTTAAGCTTTCTTCCCGTCAGATCATTGTGCTCCTGACCCGGTTTTTATTGACGTTTTGAACTCTCAACGACCGACTCAAGCCTTACCCATCCGACACCATGAAGTACATCATCGGCATTGGCGGGTGAGTCTCGATGCTAAGCTAGGCTACTTCCTTACAGGCCTTTAAAGGACGCTACACGTGGAGGCTTGGCAGATAAAATAAAACGTTGCTCTGTTTGATATGTTGGATGTATATTTCACACAAAAATACGGTAAACAAAACTCATCGGTTTTAAGTATGTTTTTTTTTTCCGAGTTTGATTTATATGCGTAAGCTAACTGCTTATAAGAGTGTAACAGATGGGCCATCCGCTTCCTTGATTCATTCTTTGCACGTGATTCTATTGAAAAGCAAAATTAAACACACTATTTCAATACATTACATGTAGTTATCGATCTTGGATTGTTATAAATGTGTATCTATACAATGTTTTTTGTTTGATTAGATTTTTCCCCTTCATTTTTCCACACAGAGTTACCAACGGAGGGAAAACCACCCTCACCAACCGACTGATCCGAAGTCTTCCCAACTGCTGTGTGGTCCACCAGGATGACTTCTTCAAGGTGAGCACCATTCCCACAAATCTCCATGTTTAGTGAACCAAAGGGACCACTCAATGGTTTGTCTCTCCTCGGTCTCTTCCATTAATAGACCTAGTATATCTGTTAAACTTCCATATAGCAGAGTGTAGGTGTAGAAGAATGTACCTGGGTACATCTTATCAATGTATGTTTCAGCCCCAAGATCAGATTGAAGTTGGTGAAGATGGCTTTAAGCAGTATGATGGTAAGCCTGGGTTTTTATGGCGGGGTTGTGTGTGGGAGCTTGTGTGTGTGTGTGTGTCTGCAATTGCTTAAAAATGGAACGCAGTTTCATTTGTAACCTGCATGCAATAAGGAAAAACTTGTTATACAATGACTTTTACTTACAATGCGACCTCTGCTACATTTCTTTTCCCTTCCCACCCACTTCTCTGTGTAGTCATCACCGCTCTGGATATGGATGCCATGATGAGCACCATCTACGCATGGCTGGAGAATCCCGTGAAGTTTGAGAAGTCTCATGGCGTCAATAACACCCTGGACTCTGAGATTATCCCGAAGTCTGACCGCAGCAAGGATGAGGAGGTTCACATCCTTATTGTGGAGGGCTTTCTGCTTTACACCTATCAGTAAGGGCATAGCTGGCATCCAGACAGGTCATTAGCTTGACCTTTGCCTAAATTGCTAATCAAATTTTTTACTTTTCCCTGCAGGCCTTTGATCGACGTGTTTAACCAGCGCTACTTTATGTCCATCCCATATGAAGAATGCAAAAAGAGGAGGTGGTAAGTGTCTAATATCATCCTGAGCTTAGTTTCTAAGTCTTTGCCTTTTTTTTTCTCCTTCCAAATTAAGCTTTGTTTTTGTTTTTTATCTGTGAAGCTCTAGGAACTACTAAGGTGCCTGACCCACCGGGTCTGTTTGATGGCCATGTCTGGCCCATGTATCAGAAACACACAAAAATCATGGAGGAATCAGGTGTTGATGTTTGTAAGTATGACATCTGGGGAAGATTATCCTCTTTTGAACGTAAACCAGCTTGCAGAGGGGCCAGTTTATCATATTGTCCGTATGTGTTTACAGTGCAGCTAGATGGAACCATGACGAAGGAGAAGTTGTTCAACCTAGTCTATGGTGACATCCTGAATAAAATCCAGAAATCTTTCTAACAAAGGTACTAAATCATCTGTTTGTGTGTGGTGTGAAGTACTGTAATCCATCATAATAATAATAAGTTGCTGATTATTATTATTTTTTTCTGTTTCAGGTCATGCGATCGGCTAAGGAAATCATGTACTCGGTGTGCAAGCAGAAGACCATCTTGCCTTAATATCTTTTTTTACCTGGCAATTAATTGTCAAGATTTTTTTTTTATATATAAAATGCTTTACAGCATGCAATGTTGGCATGAATTTATCTTTCATATTTATTGCTTTGTTACAGCCTACACTCCAAAGAGATCTGTTGGAATTGTTTAAGAGATGGTTGCACTATGAGGCATGTGTCAATAAATGATTCTTCTGCCATCTTGAAGTTATTTTTCATTTACTTATGAAAAACTTGGTCTGAAATTATGAAATATCTCATCTGAGGCCCCTGATGGTTAAGTTAGAGGCCAACAAGGTCACTCTAAGAACATGACGTTCACTATCTGCCACTTCGCAGCAGCTGGTGTGGGTGATAAGTGACGTCACAAGTCAATCTCGTGACCAGAAGTTATGAGTGCCCATGAATTCAGACTTGGGGCCCGGTTTCCCTAGTAGTCGTAGCAGAAACCTGCAGTTTATGTACCGTAATCCTGCATATCTAAGTGAAATGGGAGACTTGCTGTTGGGCTTTACATACCCCCTCTGTTAAAGAAAATAATAAATTCACACTAGTAATTCAAATGATACAAAACTGATTAAATGCATTTAAAATATAGATGATTTAGTGAAATATAAACAAATTAAAGCAGCTTACTCATGAACAGTTTACTAAATTCTTAACTAAAAGCTGCTGTCACAGGCTCTGGGTTCTTAAAGCACACCGATAACCTATTCCTTAAGATCTGATTGACCAATTTAAATTTTTTTTGTGCAAAACACATGAAATTCAAAGTTTGCTTTAAAATCACCCTGAATAAGTGTACATTTCGTTCCTTGCAATTATATATATGTTTTTCAAAATGTGTTTTGACCTGAATCTAACTGTTCAGGCATTAGACCTATTAAGGTAGGGTATTGGATTAATGCAACACATTCTTACCTAAAAGTGAATCCACCAAATTACAGAAGTAAAAAGATGGTGTTTTTGGTATAATGGAACATTTAATAAAAAGTTCTATTTAATTTATATTAACATAAGATTTTAAGTGTAATAAACAATGTATACATAAAAGAACTTATGAAAGAAATACAGTATGTCATAAATTAAACTTTATTGATCTCACATTGGAGAGTGGGCTGCCATTGTAGGGCGCCCGGGGAGCAGTGTGGGGTTAAGGGTCTTGCTCAGGGAGCCAGAGTGGCAGTCTGAAGGAGCGGGCTTTGAACTCATAACCTCAGGATTCCAAGCTTAATGCCCTAACCACGAGGCCTCCATATAATGTGTTTGTTTAAATGCAAATAGTATAGGTTATTGCCAGCAACAACATAATTACATTTTCATTTAGTTTATTTAGCACTAATTAACAACACATGTATCTCAAGGCACTTTACAGAGTTTTCTGTCTGTGGAAAACTAGCTGATTGCATTGACTCATTGACTCTACAGGAATCTCACACAGCAATCATGCAGTGACAGTAGAGATACAGTTTATGTTAGTTCATCTCTAAATGACAACAAATAAATTGAATTGAAACGTTTAGTACAAATATGTGTAAAATAGAAACTGGATGTGTCTCTCTGGTGTATTGCTTCAAGTAAGTTTGTTCAATATTGAGCAAAGTTACTCACAATAGGTTGTGTGTCCAAAATATGTACTCTACTGATAGAGGTGCTAACTTTTTTTATTCTGGTTAAAAAAAGGGCTCCTCAATGTGAACTCATACATATAACTAGTTACTACTCACCCTTGATTATTAGGCATGATCAACCTTTTTAAATATATATTTTTTTAATATTTAGAAAACTGGCTACAGATGGGTGCCAGCTGCCTCGATGTTCACTACGTTACGTCTTTGCTTTATTTGTGTGACAGTAATTGCAGTGGAGCTAATCTAGGCACAAATCTGATTCATACTTCCATGGAAGTCTGGAGAAATGGGCGTGTCACTGTAGAGTGAAATCAATTTCACTTTTTTCCCTCCTCGTGCCGCTGTGATAACACATTATGTAATGCAGCAAGGCATATATGGCAGTGGGTCAGATGTTTGCATTCGGTTAGTTTTAAAGCCTCCCCCTGACCTACATTTGAGGTTATTTCCTCTATGTATTTCTGCAAGATGTATTTAATTCCTGCACTGCAGTACTTTTGCGTATCATATATGTTTATTTTCAGTTAAAATACTCCAACTATGACGTATTAAACCAAATCCTCTGCTGTTTTAAAACAAGGTGATATATTTAGTAGAATTTTCCACCTCACGTGTCTTTAGATGTTGATAATAATTCAGCACGCATGTGTGAATGTCTGCAAAACAAGCATGGGTGGATGTCTGTTATTCACACACCACAGAGCAGTTGAAATGTCCCTCTGGCTGCAAGACTGAGACAGACTGTGCACGGTAACAGCAGAAACAGAAAAATACGCTGTTAAACGAGGAATAAACCTTTTTAAACAGGATCATTATGGCAGCCTTAACAACTATGGGCCAAAATTATTTTTGGGTCTCAAAACTACATGGAACATTTGCAAACGAGGATTTCAAAAGTGGAAAAAGCACAAAACCAACACTTTGAACTCCCAAAAAAATCACTAAATCCTAACCCATTTGAGAATCTGTGGTTAGCTCCCTTTAAGATGTATTTAGAAAACACTGTCATCAACTCAAAACCTGTTTAAGAAAAGAATTGGTCTCAAAAAGCATGATTTAGATCCAAAGTTAATGCTGGAAAGCAAAAGTGAAATTGCAGAGATGTGACAAATTATGCATATTTACATGCATTGAATGCATCGAAATTAATTTAAAGCTCTTGGAAAATATAAGGATCTTGAATTATTCAGTATTTAAAAATAGAAAAGACAAATCCTAAAACAAACTTTTTAAGCCATGACTCTAAAAGAAGAGTACCCCCCCCAATACCTCATGCTTCTTACTCTAATGTTTTATCCATTAATAATACAATTTCACATATTTTCTCTAGTTATTAAACCAAAGAAAAGGCAACCTCACCGACACACCTCTGTCTGGATTTCAGATGACTATCTCACAAAGCTGGCTTTGTTTTTAAGCTAAAAAAAAAGTTGGTTTAGCTGAAAAAAGCATGAAGCGCTGGGGGTTTTAATTTGTGCTTTTTAAAACTGATGTTTTGTTCTTTTGTTGTTTCGTTTCATGTCTCCTTTGTGCCCACATCCTCAGATACGTCAAACTTTAACAGTTGTTCCTTGTAAAGTCCCACCTCCAAAACAAACAAAAGCTTTAAAAATTTATATGAAGGGGGTGTTAATTTATTTTCAGGGTGCAGCTGGGGGAAAATAACTTTAGATCGGGGTTTTACTTGCAGTTAGCAAGCTTAGCAGTCTGGCATAAGAGATAAGTAATTATTAAACAATGACTATTGCAGGTAAACCTGATTCTTTCTGCTTAATTTTAGTTTTCTCATGTTAAACAGAAAATATCTCATAAAAATCTTTTTGTAAAAATTATAAAGAGTGTTATTTGCAGAATAAATTGCTGTACTCAGATTAAAATCTTAATATGGAAACATTTTTGTTGTATGACTGGACAATGAAAATCCAGGCATTTTTCTGAACCACACCAACCACCTCATTGCGGGTGACGAGGGAGCAGTACCGGCCCTGACTGGATCTTGTTTGCTGTTTTTCCTCCTGCCTGTGTCTGAGCGTGCGCCCGCGTGCACAAGTGTCTAACTTGCACCCATCTGCAAAGCACCTCTCTCAGTCTGTCCAAAGCAGAGGAAGCAAGAGTCTGCACTGCGGCTGACTCAAATAGAGCATATAAACAACCCTATAAAAACTACCTCAGACCTCTAACTCCATAGAGTTACGGTTTGGATTATCACATCTCCACCTCACGCAGGTCAGACAGGACATGGCCGTGTAACCGCTAACCATCCCTATGCGGCTGTCTGTCTCAAAACAATATCTCTGTCCTGCTAACAGAATCCCAGTGTGCTCTTTAACATATTCTAACCAAAGAAAACAACAGGGATAGGGCCCATTTATTCAGGCAAAACACCCTTTCACCCACAACTCCTCATTTCCAGCTTACCAGTTGTTTCTTTATTTGTCCCTTTTACTGCAGCCTTACTGGAGCCAGTTTTTTTTTTTCATTTATAAAATGTGTCAAGACAAAAAAATTGGCTGTAGAGATTTGTTTTGGAAAGTTTTAACGTCTGTGACCCACTGTGGCAGTGAGCTGAGCAGGTCTCAACGCCTTACCTGTGTGAGGTTGAAGTAAAAATATCTCACCCACTCTGTCTGTGTTTATTCTGAGTGGACACAGTCTGGGAAAATCTGACCGCAATGCCGACACAACAGCACACTGCATCTCCCAACATGGCATTAGATATTAAACTGGCCGCACTGCAGTGTTGTTGTTGTTGTTGCAGCTCAACAGACACTGAAAGAAGTATTTAGATTGTCATCCAAAATAGAAATAATGGCATGTACAAATGGCAGCAGAGGGACCAGTGTGCAACATGGTCTGCAAGGTCAACTCTTGCCATTTGGATGCATCAAATACTATAAACTAATGTAGGATCTAAAATTAACTAACAATGAATAATTAAAGTTGAAACCAGATGTGTACCTTTTTTTTTTGGATTTTCTGCCATTAATCGGGCTATTTCTGCGTTTTGAAATAGCTATAAATCTTATTTCTTTTCAACTAATATAGACATTCACTCTCCTCTAGGATAAAACTCCTTTGAACAGTTAAGGAACGTCCAGATGAGGTAGTAACTGTTTTGGAAACCCCTGCTAATCCACAGGGTACGATACATATGTGAAAAACTTTTTCAGGCTTACCTCTGCAACACAATGAAACATGAAAAATAAAAATCCACAGAAAACATGAAGGAGATTAGAAGGTGATTTGTGACCTCTACAAGCTGGGTCAACTTTATCCCATAAACATCTGCTTAGTAATATGCAAACTTTATGAAAACATGTTTTGATGTGAAATGTGCATTTCAACCTCCCGAAAAAGTTGAAAAAATGTCTTTGTGTCTTTAATGTCTCTCTGTGAGCAGGAAGGTTCAGGTGGACAACACTCCTGATCCACTACAGGATGTAGTTATAAACCCTTAATGAGTATGAGCTGCAGAAAGATGAGGATGTGTTTTTTTCTTCTTTTTTAATTTATTTATTTACTTGTCAGGTTGGGGTCTGAACTGCTCCCTCTCCCAAGAACATCTCAAGTCTCCACTAGGTGCAAAGCCCATCCCCCCCCCCATCCTGCTCCCCTCCGCTGGCTGGCACTTGGGCTCACCGGTGCACTGGTGGGGCTCGGTGTTTGGGGGTGGATGCCTGGGTGGGTGCTGGCTTATTCCTGGCGGCTGCTCAATGGGGCCTGGTCCCCCGGGGCCCAGTTGGGGCTCCTGCTGGGGGGCAGGGCGCCCCTGGGGCCTCGGGATCCACTTTGGGGGGGGGCTTTGGGTCCCCCGGCGCTCACCTCAGTGCTCTGGAGGGGTGCCTCTTTGGCTCTGCACAACCACTATTGAGCGTTTTTCCTTTGGATAAACTTTACATGCACAAATGCACTCTCACAAATAACACCAGGTGCTTGGTTCTACGTACTTTGAAATTCACTTCCATACATAATATTACATTCAATAATACATCCCATATTCTTATCTACAGCTACCACAGTGTACATGTCAGATTAAATAATACTACTTACATTTCAGCGATAGTATCAAAGTGTTACTTTATTGTATCTTTTATGCTATATCCGTTGGTTGTGCTGTTCTTTTTACATCTCTTTGCAGATGATGAAGCAGACTGAATATATTTTATCATTATCTCCCTTTTATCTCCTCTTTTTTCCTGTTTTTCTTTTCCTATTCTACTTACATTGAAGTGTCCATAAAATCTGTACTACTCCCTGCATGAATTATATAA
Organism: Cyprinodon brontotheroides; assembly: GCA_018398635.1. Lineage (NCBI taxonomy): Eukaryota > Metazoa > Chordata > Actinopteri > Cyprinodontiformes > Cyprinodontidae > Cyprinodon > Cyprinodon brontotheroides. The sequence continues at coordinate 30,550 of JAGKQL010001025.1, forward strand.
AAGCTATTTATATGCATAAATCAAGCGGATCGCTATGGCGATAGTGCTCCACTGTGAAAGTAAAATCTGTTGGGCTCTATTTGGCATCAAGACAATTATTCTTATTGCCACTTTGCCAGACAGGACAGTGTTAAAAAAAAAAGAAAAAAAAAAAAAGGAAAGAAGTTAGGTTCGATATAGAGCTACATTACAAATCAAATAAATCACCACTGTTTGAAAGCACAGAGACACCATGATGCTTTATTACCCATCTTCACCAAGTTGTACATTTTGATGTATAATTTGATGTATAATGAAGTATGTTTTGACCTCATTTGATCAAATAAATCACCACTGTTTGCAAGCACAGAGACACCATGATGCTGTATCGTCCATCTTCACCAATCAGTAAACTTTGATGTATAATTTGATGTATAATAATTTATATTTTGATGTATTTGATCTTAAAGGGCTATTGGTCCTCTGATTGTACGGCTTCATTTTACGCCCAGATCATCAGCCATTCATCATCATGGAAAACAGTTGGTGTTTTTGTGCTAAAAACATGTAGCCTTTTCAGCCAAACATGGTTCCCCGCCTTAAGTCTGTATTTTTTACTCCATGTAAAGTAGAGGTCTCATACTCATATCCATAAAGCCTATGTACTGAAGTTCAAACTGTCATTTATCCTACACACCTGAAACGAATGGTTAAACTACCTCACTGACATGCAGCAAATCTCTGCAGATCTCTGCTAATACTCTGCTCATACTGTAGTCAGGTGTTGAAGCAGAGACATGTCTAGGAACCTGGCCCTCTAGCACTGGAGTTAGAGACTGCTGGTCTAAATGGACACTCTTTCAGAGGTTTTAAAGGTCCTGTGGTTAACATTTCTTTTTTTCTTTAATGAAAAACAGATTTTACATTTTGGCAACTTTTAAAAATAGACCAGATTTGTTATCAATTAATATGTCATGAACTTGAGCCTTTATTATTCTACCTGCAGTCCATACCATCTAAAATGCAGTTCTTATTGTAACTTAGGGATTAATGTTTTCTGCAAATAATCCCTCTCGCTATAAAGGTATAGAATATTACATATTATTCCAGAATGCTGTGCAGCAACAGATATATTTTTGAGACCATTGCTGTCCTTTCCCATTGCCATTATATAAGAATACCCTGGCCTGCTCTGAATCAGCCGACTTTGATTTTGTGGAGTTGGTTTCTTTAGCTGGTTAATGGTTATTTAAGTGCATGCTCAAACTGTATTGAGGTAGTATGTTATTCAATGAGGATGAGAGTGAAAGAGAAAACATATTTCTGACCTGGAAATGTAAAATTACTGTTTTGGAAAGTTGTTTTGGTTACGTGGGGAATTGGTAAACTGTTCCATCCCATCTGCTGCGTCACAGAAACCTAATTACAAATGTTCTTCATTCCCACAGCACCCACTCATCCAGACACGAATGTGAAAAGTTACATAAGGAATGGTGGAGAAGGGAAAAATCACCTAATTCACTGATGTCTTCGACAAAAACACTGTAGAAATAAGTTTTCCAGAACTGCGGGTGAACTTTTCACACGGCACAGAGCGTGCTCAATCTCCACCACTCAAACCAAATGGTAAAACCTAAAGAGAATAATAATATCATGCGTTTATGCTTAGTGAGAGCCCGAGGACCATATCCTGTTATAGAGGGTCTGGGAGAGGCCTGGAGCTGCCAGTCTGGTGCAGACCACAGCCTCCCACTCCTCACCCCGCCTGAATCACTGTTTACTCAGACTAGAAGGCTACAACATCATCTGTTTCTTCTGCTCTGTGTCTGTGACTCGCCTGCGGCTTTAGTGAGGGGAGACTGTGTTTTCCCTGACGGGTGACTTTCTAAAAGTAGAGACAAGTCTCCAACCGAATGCTTTGAGACGACGCTGGCCGGGCTTCTGAAAACATTGTGCCTCTTTAGCTGACTTCCCTCACCAGGCTGTAATGCCTCCACCTGCTGGGTGAACAAAACCCATTTTGAATCAAATAATTAGCTTCATAAAAACAAAAAGATTTAGTTTGAGATTGAACCAACAGAAAAGGGAGGCATCAATGAGTGCAGAATGAACAGATTTATACACAGTAATCCTGGTTCTAATGCATAAAGACCTGTGTTAGTACAGGGTTGAGGTCAAATGATTGGTCAGGTGGTTCAGTTATCTGCCTGTAATGCCAAAGAGTTATATTTTTAAAACATTTGCCACATTACGAAATAAGCTGAAAGTTATTTGCCGTACAGGGTAAGGAAAAACAATCCTTTCTTTCCAAAAACAGCTTTGGGTTAAAAAACACAAAACTGAGAGATGTGCTGCAGTTCAAGTTTGCTGGAATTATATTCAAACCATGTGAACATTTCATCCAGTTTTTATAACCCGATAATGAATCAACATTATTATATTGTATAATTCTTATTGTTAATTTACTTCGTTTTTATAGCTGTGGACAAACACGGTGTGTAGAGAAGAAAAGACATTTTGAGGAAGATTTCAGAAAAACAACTGTTCTTTTTTCTCGGATTATCTTCTGGCTGATATGAAATCATCAGCAAATCTCTATTGGTTCAATACATAGTAGATATATGTTTGTAAAGTGTCCAGAAGGAATCTGAGACCCTCAGCTTCTTCCAGGTGAACCAGAGGCATTTTCAGGCCAGAAGGTGTAAGCTTTTCGCCACTTCAATGGTTTGAACCCAGTTTCAAATTCCTAGAAAACCGCTAAAGGAGCCTTCCAGTTGTAATCCTGAGCCTGGGTTATCTCAGCTGCCCCCTGGCTAAACATGAAGGTACTGATAGGTACCAACGAACCTTGTCCAGGTTTAGAGACCCTGAATAAAACTCCTGAAGCTAAACCAATAGTGGTGGGACAGGAGTGAGAACATCCAGGGCTTGGCCCAGTTAGGAAGGAAAAATCTACAGGTATCCTCTTCCATATGGGCCAAGGATCAACATAGAAGAGCAGTGGAGGGGGGTTAAAAATGGGTGCTGTGAAAACCGACAAAGACTCAGCCTGTCAGTTCCTGTCTGGCTTCTGGGAAATAGAATGTAATATTTTACTCTTTTAAAGGTTTACAGCATTTTAGAGTCATTACATGCAGTCTCCCGGTATTACCAAATTATCCATCCATCCAGTTTCTGTCACGCTTTTCCCTGCTTGGATGCTGGTGCCTATCTCCAGCTGTCTACGGGCGAGAGGCAGGGGTTCACCCTGGACAGGTCTCCAGTCCATCACCGGGGCAACACAGAGACAAACAGGACAAACAACCATTCACACACTCTCACAGCTAAGGAGAATTTAGAGACTAATTAATCTAACAGTCATGTTTTTGGACTGTGGGAGGAAGCTGGAGTACCCGGAGAGAACCCACGCATGCTCAGGGGAGAACATGCAAACTCCCATGCAGAAAAGACCCGGGCTGGGAGATAGAACCCGGAACCTTCTTGCTACCGACTGTACCACTATGCAGCCTCTCTGAAATTACTATAATGAAAAAATATCATATAAAGCATATCAGCTTTAACTGAAAATAACTAGATCAAAATAACTTTTAACAATTTTTTTCGTATTATTTTATTACTTTAAAAAGAAGAAGAAATCTTAACTGAACACCAAATAAAAGGTTTAAAGCTACACTTTTACTGTTTGCACGTGATTCTTTTATTATTTTTGCTACTTCACCTCATCCTGACCTGAGCATTTAACATTAATGGTCCCCCTGGAATCCAGTCCAAGACAAACCAGGCAGGGCGGTCAGAGTCTTGTGGTGTTTGATTCAGCTTCCTACTATAGTAGCTGAGGATAAGTTGGAGTTTAATATGAAATGTGAGCGGGTGTAGCAAGCAATGTTGGTGTAAGGATTGAGAGGAATGTAACCAGCTAAACTTCTGTTTGTGTGGGAGGTCAATGTTGCACCCGAGTTTAACAATTGATTTAAAACGAACTGTCAATTTTACCATCCAGTTATGAAAAAACAATTACTGTTACATAAAAGGCATCCGGTAAATAAAATTAGTGTTTTGATAACTGTGCTTTGACTGATGCAGAAGATTAAAACCCACGTTAAAAAAGCACATATGAAACTGATCTCTGCTGCCATCTTGTGGCCTAACCGCTTAATGCAGTCCAGAGTTCGTCAGGGCGTCTAGTTTTATTGGACAATAAAACTAGAATAATACATACATACCCCGTAAATCCTCCTAATATATAGGCCCGGGCCTTTATTTCACTCAAATTACACATCAGCGGTCCAGGCCTTTATTGGAAAGAGCAGACATACCAGTGGAATGAATAAAAAATGAGATTTTATTGTCTCTTTGAACCTATAAAACACTAGAGTTCATTTATTGAAAAAATCTGGTTACCATGTCACCGCTTGGTTTGAAGTAAAAAATCACTCCAATTCTGTTTAATCCTCCTCCTCAGTTCCTCCTCCTCTTCATCTCTCCCTTTAATCTCCTCATCACTCGCGCTCCCTCCTCATGTTCTGCTGCGTGTCTGTTCTCTTCCCTCGCGCAGACGGGGCAGCAGTCAGGAGCCTGTCGTCCAGCACGGCGCGGGGCTGTGAGTACTTAGCTAATGTTACTTACTACCACAAGTATAATGTTGAGGTATGCCCAGAAAAAACGTTTATAGCCCCGGCCTGTATTAGAGACCGGTGTTATGCCCAAAAGTGCATGCCTGCCGAAATATGCATCTCCAGTCGCGGGAGCGCGCCTCGTTCTGTTGAACTGCATATCGACGAGGAAAACGGATTAAAATAGGTTTAATGGAGCTTAGGTTCTTATATTAATAATATAAGAAAAAAAAGTTGTGGTTATTTGGCAGATTCATTTACAAAAGTACGGATTTTTTGAACAACATTAAATCCAAAGATTTTGACCATGGTACGGCTGATTTATTTGTTGTGGTCTCCTTGTTATTTACACACAACACTAAACCGTGATAGCCGACGTGAGTTTTGAGTTTGCAAAGCTTTCTCTTAAGTGGAAAATCAAACGCGCATCTACACCAAGATGCGTTCGCTGCGCGTCAGAAAGCTATGATGCATTCAGGAGCATTGGAACATTTTAAACTTACAAAAGAATGAGGCATAAAACAGAACTGTATTTCACTGAACTGTATTGTATTGTATTTTTTTTGTTTGTTTGTCTATGTACATTGCTCTAGCTTTTTATTCTAAAAAATCTATAATATTACAGCAGCAATTTATCAAAGTTTTTCAAAATCCTGTTTAACAGCTTCAAATGGGGCTTCAGATCATATGAAGGCACGACAATTGCACTGTCATTTTTTTACAGAACAAATCAGCGGCGGCTGATTGCTTGTACTGAATATACACATGTGAATAGACAGGAATACAGGCGTACAAGTGTCAACTCCTCTGAGATAGCAGGGGATGCAGTTTTTGGCAAGGACCTGCCACAAAAATGCATCCCCCCTTGTTTTTAACCTAAGAATTGTCCCACACACACATGAAATTCACACTGGTACCTCAGCACACATGTGGAAGCATGTAGTAATTGTTACATCAGCTACAAATCTATATTTCTGGATAAAAGCAGGGGATGCAATTTTTGGCAAGGACCTGCCACAAAATGCATCCCCCTTGTTTTTTAACTTAAAAGAAATTGTCCCACACACATGAAATTCAAAGTGGTAGCTCAGTACACACATGTGGAAGCAGGAAGAAATTGAGTTACATCAGCTACAACTGTATATTTCTGGAAAAAAGCAGGGGATGCAATTTTTGGCAAGGACCTACGGTTTAGGTAATCAAGATTTACATCTTACATCCAACCTAAATGTAAACTTTTACCTTACATTTGCATTTCACCTTTTTGGATTTGGAAAATAAAACCAGTTGCAAACACAGTAATGTAGTTCTTTTGTGCTATTTACTTTATTCTTAGTGTATTATAAAAAACAAAGTCTTACAGTTCCATCAAATAACATTAAACAGGTTTCAACATTTTTGAAGTAGCTTCCAAACAAAGTGGAATAAATATAAATACATATAAATCACAATTTGTGAAGAGAAATGTGAATGTGAACTATGAAGAGAAAAAAGACAGAGAAATAAAAGAGCAATGTTTGATGAAGCCTAAACTGTTGTTAATTCAGAAAGGTCTACTGGGGCAAAGCAGTCCAAACAATAATCAGCTTTAAAGATTTCTCCACTAGTTCCCAAACTTAAGGCTGCTCCATTGATTTATGTCTTTCATTACTGTACAAACTGATTAATCCAGCTGTGTTTGGCTATGGTTATTGTGGTTTCTGAGGCCACACACACCTGAATTAAACAGTTAGTCCTGTAACAAAAGATGGGCAATAACATTGCTGCCATCTGATGGCCATTTCTGCCTTATTGAGGAAATTAAAAGGGGGACTGAATCTTTACAGCTTAATCCAGCATTGTCATATAAGGATCTACTGTAAGCAAACCTTGTTAGGTGGGCGAAGAAATCAAAGACTATTTTTAAAAAATTGTCTGATAGGACAGGGCTGTGAGGAAATACTAAGCATTCTGTAGCGATCCATTCTGTAGCGATTAGTCAAGGCCAATAACAGTACAATAAACCATACAGCTATCCAACCGATTAGCTACATATGCACCAATTTAGCCACACCTACTCTGTAGTTATTTTTTTAAAAGACAAATGAAGTTACGTAAATGAAAAAAGGAGCAAATAAATTCTACATAAATAAATAAATGACTAACCTTCTTCATATTGACAAGTTTTAGGTACATGTAAAACTAGATATCCAAAACAAAATTAGAATTAGGTAAAATTGTGTAATGCAGCTCACACAATTGGAATCAGTCCTGTTTAATACATTGCTATTTAGCAACGGTATTGTTGCTTTCCTGTCCGTCATTGTTAAGATTATAATAACTAATATTCTTACTGTTATTAAGATAAGTATTTATTTAAAGCATTCTTGGTAATGTTTTGCAGTTTTGTATTTTGTGTCTTTAAATATATTAATAATTTTGCATTAAAATTAGGGGTGCACCGATAAATCAGCACGGCCCGTCCGATGAAGCCCGATTTCCTATAATTTAGGGGTGATTGGTGATGCGGCCGATATTGAACCATATGGAACCGATCTTAACCACCAATCTATTTACCTCCGCTTGAGGTGTCTTAAAATCAGTTGTATTCCGTATTTTTTTTCTGGAGATCTTTTTGATTTGAGAGTTTTGTTATTTGAAATGTAAAAAGACCAATGTTGTAGTCTTAAGTTTGTTTTATTTAATTAATATTTATTATTTAATTCATTTCTATGTCAAGGCTCTACCTCATGGGCAGTTAAAACAAGTTTTTAATGGTTCAAGGCTAATGTTCAAGGGCATGTTTTTCAAGAAAAGATTGTAACATTGAAAGTGAATTGCGATCTTGTAACACAGTGTTGGTTATAGCAAAAAAATAATAAAATCGGTATCAACCAAAATCGGAATCAGCAGGTCAGACTTTTGATCGGAAATCGGCGAGAAAACTGCAATCGGTGCAACCCTAATTAAAATGTATTTGTACATGGTGAATTTTACCAATATTGTTGTTACTTTGTTAACATTGAAAACAAGTATTATAGAAGAAAACAATGGTATGTAAAAACATTGTTCTTTTTTAATCAGATGGATGCTGGTGCTAACTTTCAACAAAATCTCTTTCAAAGTATGTTGGTTAAAGTGTTAATTTTGCTTAGCTGGTGAATGTCTTCTTAACTTACCATTTATTCCATTTTTTTCACCCTTTTCCTTTGGAGGAAGTTTTTGGGAACCAAATAAAAACATTAAAAAATACAGAATATACACAGTTGTAGCTGAGGATTATTGGGAAATAAAGGAAAATATAAAGGATATTTATAGATTAGGAAAGCATTATTTAGTTATCTTCAGAATACAAAATAAAAAATAGAATTTAATAGATGTAAAACAATGTTGCTACACACCATGAACAGTAGGTAGGCGGTTGTTTTGCGATCCGCCATGATAGAAAAAAGAAGAAGAAGAAGGAACTAATGCTTTCATTGGATGAAAAGAAGCTGGCGTGATTGGCTGATGGTATGGTTCATTTACATACATTGCTGAAGTTGCGCCAGAGAGTCGGCGGGATGAGAAGCAACCGAGCTCACAGCTGGTGTTGGTAGCGGAGAACGCGCGGGTCGGCGCCGAGCAGAAGGCGAACCGAAACGCGGCGCCCAGAGATGCAGCTACAAGCATGCTTAGTGTGAGGAGTTGCTGAAAGGGAAGTCAATGAGTCGATGCAATCAGCTGGTTTTCATAGATAGAAAACTTTGAATCAAATGCGGCTGGATGATCTGGTGAAGACTGGAAGAGTGACCTGAGATGACATGATGGTGGGCTAGAAATAAACTGAATAGAATTAACTTCAATTATTTTCCTTGTTGCAGACATTTTGCTCCCCAGTAAAGTTCCTCGTC